>JACXGM010034122.1:0-12065 GCA_016801145.1 Umbra pygmaea | reverse complement strand
CCTTCAGAACTGCCTTAATTCTATGTGGCATTGATTCAACAAGGTGCTGAAAGCATTCTTTAGAAATGTTGGCCCATATTGATAGGATAGCATCTTGCAGTTGATGGAGATTTGTGGGATGCACATCCAGGGCACGAAGCTCCCGTTCCACCACATCCCAAAGATGCTCTATTGGGTTGAGATCTGGTGACTGTGGGGGGCATTTTAGTACAGTGAACTCATTGTCATGTTCACAAAACCAATTTGAAATGATTCGAGCTTTGTGACATGGTGCATTATCCTGTTGGAAGTAGCCGTCAGAGGATGGGTACATGGTGGCCATAAAGGGATGGACATGGTCAGAAACAATGCTCAGGTAGGCCGTGGCATTTGAACAATGCCCAATTGGCACTAAGGGGCCTAAAGTCTGCCAAGAAAACATCCCCCAAACCATTACACCACCACCACCAGCCTGCACAGTGGTAACAAGGCATGATGGATCCATGTTCTCATTCTGTTTACGCCAAATTCTGACTCTACCATCTGAATGTCTCAACAGAAATCTGAGTTTTCAGTTTGGAGTTCAGGAGATTCTCTTGACCAGGACCACACCCCTAAATGCATTGAAGCAACTGCCATGTGATTGGTTGAGTAGATCATTGCATTAAGGAGAAATTGAACAGGTGTTCCTAATAATCCTTTAGGTGAGTGTATGTTTGTTTAGTATAAAGAGTTAAAAAGTCACATAGCCTACATCATGCACCACTAACATGGCAGATTATTACATTATGTAGGTTAATAAAACCAATGTTTCAAATAACTACATAAACTGGATAATGAGTCACAGGAATGGTTTCATACTTTTCATAAGTTTTGACCAGCCTTTCCTTTCATTCTTCTATTTGTTGACTGCTACAGCGCTTTTATTCTGTCCTTCTGCACTACTTGCCTCTAACTGGCTGCCAGCAGTTTCTGCAGAGAATACAATATATAAAACAATAATTTATAGCATAGAAAAAAAACAAAAGAGAGATCTTGCATTTAAATTGTAATGTGTTATGCGGATTGGAGGTTAGTGAAATGGAGGAATACATAGCCTACATTTGAACAGCTGGAAATATTCACATTATTTCAAAACTATCAAAAAGCAGGGAGGATATATAAATGTGTCCTGTGAGCTGTGTGTCAGGTGCAAATGCCTGTCGAGTGGGAAGAAAATGGAATGCTTGTCCTCGTTAGTTTCACTCAAACATTTTGGACTGAAATTGGGTTTTTTCTATTATGGCGTCTACAACAAGTGGAGATCTGTCATTTTCAAGTTATATTTTCACCAGTTATTCTAATAAACACACTTTGAAACCATGCAAAATGTCACAAAAAAACACGCAATGTGCTTTAACAGGTGATGAGTTCATGGTCGTTTTCACTCGTTTTTTTACATGCATAAGGTGTGCAAGGATTCAAGTAACATGCATTTAGAATGTGTGTATTTGTGCCGAGAAATATTCAAATATCTATTTTCTAATGCTTCCTCTAAAAACCCTTTACAATTACATTGTCAGGGTTGATTTTTATCACAGCTGAACTGTGAGCAAATTGTGTTTGATTTTTGTTCGCATTGCCAGCTGTAAGTTTTGCTAATTGATCTGCATGAATGCCCAAAAAACCTCTTGCCATGGGAGATTACAAGCCAAAGTTCAGCTCACGAAGCACAGCGTCCGTCGTTCGACTGGTCGAGTCTGTTTTCCCACGATGGCAGCTACCTGTATACATGAACGATACTGTCTTTTAAACTACCGTTTTAATAAACTGTCTGTACACTTACAAAGTTTTTAATGCTTTGGTTTGCATGTAGGGAGCCTCATTATGCTACCGTGGAAGTTTGGTGCTATTTTGAGCCTTGTAAGTGGTATAAAACAGTGATTTATTTTAACTTCATCCATGCCCCCACAACTAGCATTATAAGGTAATTATCAGTTAGCACTAAAACTGGGCGCATTCGATTAGCATGAAAATATATCTCAGGGAACGGTCGACTCGGTACCCATGTGTTATTAACCCCTAGGTTCATTATCCACCAGAATTGTCCTTTAACTCTTGAAAAGCTGCTGGGCCACATGGCATCTTCAGCAGGGTCCTAAGTGTTGCTGAAAAATTAACAGAGCTATTAGGTGATATCTTCAACCACTCCCTCCATCAGGTCATCATACCACTCTCTGCTTCAAGAAATCCACCAGGAAAGGCAAGGTGATGGAGCTGAATGACTACCGTCCCATAGCAATCACCTCTGCACTACAGATGTAGGTGTGATCACCAATGACAAATCATCCTACAGAGAGTAGGTAATAACACTAGCAGCATGGTCCCGGGTAAACGAACTCCCCCTCAACATATATTTAACCAAAGTACTGATCATTGACTACAGGGTGGAAAAAGATGGAACACATCCCGATCCTTCTCAATTGGATTGCCATTGAGAGGGTCACAGACTTCAGGTTCCTCAAAGTCCACATCTCTTGAGGGGTTGGATTGGTCATGTCATTAAGTCCACACTGCCCTCCCTGGAAGACACCTACAACACCAGGTGCCGAAAGAAGGCTGAGTACAACATCGCTGATACTAGCCACCCTAGACGTGGCCTGTTCCAACCACTCAGGTTTGCCAGACAGCATCAGGCTGTTAAATGGACTGAACTACTAATATGGTTGTGCAGGCCATCATTTCCATCATGTACAATCGCACTAGCCCCACCACAGGGCATCATGATTTGCTCACCGCTTGACTACCCCTAGTCAATATAGACTCTTATAGTTTATCCTAATCTACCCCCCCCCCATCAATATGGTCTTGTATACTTGTATGCTAATATGGCAAATAATCATATTCATAATTGTTTTACTGTTGTATAATTGCACATGTACATATAGAGATTTTATATATACTGTATACATAAAATCTCTTTATGTACATGTGCAATTATACAACAGGTACAGTATATATATATAATGTCTCTAGGGTTATTTGACTGCAACTTCCACACATCATTATTCAAAAACACAATTGATTGATAATGCATTGGTATAACTTAAGGGTACTCATTAGACACAAAGACATCTGTCTCCTCATAGATTTAAACGAACAACCTTAACTGCGCAATACTATTTCCGCTAGGCCCTCTGGCACCTGCACATTCTGGCTTCAAAACCCAAAAGTGTGTTCATATTTAATAGTTGAAGGAAATGAGGGAAATCCATGCTGCTCTCAAAGTTGATAAACTTGTCAACCCACTTCTGAGAAAAAGCCCATGAGGGATCTTTCCAAGAGTTTGCACTATAAGAGCTTTTTGTCTACCTCCATTCATCACCGTACCAGCCTTAGCCTCCCTCATCTCTAAGATTTCATGTGAACAGGTATGTTGTGAATAGATCTCTTGTCTCCTTTGTTATCAGGCTAAACAAGGAAATTGGCACTAGTTAAATTCAAAGCATCAATTACTGTTAGGAACTCTAGTAACATGTTTGTGTTTTTCCATTGCTTCATCTTTCAAAATAACCTTATTTTGTACTGACCAGGGAAGGCTTCATTCAGATTGATTACTGTTTTCAGGGTTAAATAGTAAAATTGTGTAATGTAAATTGAATTTTAAACATGCCAAACAGGGCAGTAAAACTGTGTATAACTGAGCCAGACTATGTAACAGCTTCTTTCCACAATCCATCATTACATGCATTAATTAATTAGTACATGGTTGGTCACTATGGAAAATGCACTGGCACCACATAGCATGTACACATAGCATCTATTGTGTACTGTTCTGCTTATTATTTCTATTGACACTATGGGCTATTGTACTCAAAGGTATTGTATGTCAAATCTACCACAAAGAGTTGTCTCTCTCGGGTCAGTATAGTCTGCTGTGTAAAGTCATTATGGATAATTCCATTGTACATTTCTATTAAAAACGGAGAAGATTTTACCTCAAAAATTTTACGGTATGTATTTCAGAGATTTTAGCTACAGTAGCTGTCTTTTGGATCAAACCACACAGGCCAGCCTTCGTTACTCACGTGCATCAATGAGACTTGGCCGGCCATGACCCTATCGTCAGTTCACCGCTTTTCCTTCCTTGGTCCACTTTTGATAAGTACTGACCACTGCAGACCAGGAACACCCCACAAGAGCTGCAGTTTTGGAGATGCTCTGACCCAGTTGTCTATTCTTTACAATTTGGCCTTTGACACTTGCCCATTTTTCCTGCGTCAACATATCAACTTTGATTACAAGATGTTCACTTGCTGCCTAATATATCTCACCCAATGACAGGCCTCATGATAACAAGATTATTAGAGGTATTCACTTCACCTGTCATTGGTCATGATGTTAGGGCTGATTGGTGTTTTTGGTCTCCTCCCTTTATAAGGGTCCAAATGTATTTCGACAATTGGCTGCTCAAATGTTCCATGGCCAGGTTTGTATCATTCCCTCATTAGTTACGTGGCACTGTCATAGGATGCCACCTTTGCTACAAGTCAGTTTGTGAAATGTGTTCCCTACTAGACCTCCCCCGGATAACTGTATGTGCTATTATTGTGAAGTGGAAGCATCAAGGAGCTAAAACGGCCCACAAAGTGCTAAAGAGCATAAAAATCGCCTATCATCTGTTGCATCACTCACCACAGAGTTGCAAACTGCCTCTAAAGAGAAGATCAGCACAGGAACCGTGCATCAGCAGCTTCACTAAATGGCTTTCTATGTCCGAGTGGCAGTACACAAGCCTCACATGAACATGCACAATGCCAAGCGTCAGCTGGAGTGGTGTAAATCATAAATCATTTTCCTCTAGGAGTTTGTGAACAGTGCCCTAATGCATGTGTTAGAGATGTCAGAGTGCACAGGGCTAAACCGCGCATTATCACAAAGAGAAATGATAAACATTTCAACAAACACGCTTTTGTACAGTATCTTGATCGTAGTAATCTCGACTGTATCTGTACATGAGCCTGAGCTAGCTCTAGAGCAATGTATTACTAGCTTTAATGGCATTGCAGATAAGTAAGCTCCATGCACTAAGGTTAGGGTGAGGAACAGGTCAAACCCATGGTTTGATTCAGATATATCTGATGCTATTTGCAGAAAAATGTAGCATGGGCTAAGGCTAGAGATACAGATTTCCGCTCTGATTGGATTTTCAGGCAGCTGAGAAACCTGACTATTAAGCTTATTAGGAAGACAAGATAAGATTACATCGAGACTTCTCTCAATGATTGTTATGGAAATCCAGCAAAATTTTGGAAAATAGCAAAATCACTAAAGAACAATATGTACACAACCCTGCCAAACCAGGTAGTGTGGGACAGTGGATTCATCACTGACAAGAATGTCATTGTTAATGCATTTAATCACTTAGTTGCAGCAGGCAACATTTTTGAGAAAGTTCCTGTGTCTCCCTCTGGTGCTGGAGTACAGGTTACTGCTGAAGATACTATGCAGCGATGTTCTGGTGACAGGAAAGCATGTCTGAACCTTTTCGCACATATTAAAGTTACTGATGCATTTCTAGGCTTAGATACTAGGAAGTCATCAGGTGCTGACAGTGTTGACCCAGGGCTACAGGTTAGAGCTGCACCAATTATCTATGGTGCACTTACTCATATTTTGACCTTACCCTCTGGGGTTATTCCAGAGATTTGGAAGACTGCTAATGTGTTGCCCAAATGTGGGGATTCTGGTGATCTTAATAATTATAAACCCATCTCTAAATTGTCTTGTCTTGCAAAGATTTTGGAGTCACTAGCAAATGTTAAGTTGCGCATCTTCTTATTAGACAACTGCATTCTATATAAATATTAGTCCGGGTTCAGACCAGGGCGCAGTACCATCACAGCCACTACATTGGTTGTGAATGATATTGTTAAAGCTGTTGATAGTAAGTTAAACTGTGTTGCCTTATTTATTGACCTGTCGAAGGCCTTTGATACAGTTAATAATTTGCTGCTGCTTAAAAGATCTGAACCCACTGGGATTTGCTGTAGACACACTTCATGGACTCAGTGCATGGATTCAGAATTTTCAGGCTATTGTCGCTGATGGGATAAAGTCTGATATTGTTAATATTCATAAGGGAGTCCCACCGGGTTCAATTTTAGGCCTGTTATTGTTTACCATGTACATAAATTACATCTGTAACAATGTGCTAAAATGTAAATATCATTTCTATGCTGATGACACAGTCTTTTATGCAGTAGCACCCTTGCTTGCTCAAGAATTTGCACTTCTGCAATCTGATTTTGATTTGTAACAAAATGCACATGTAGCCCTAAGGCTTGTGTAAAATGCTAGTAAAACGATCTATATGGTGTTGTATTGTGTTTTTACCGCATGTGCACCCCCGTCAGCATATCAAGCCTCCTCACTCAATTGAACCTTTGTGAGGGATTGTTTGTATTCAGATTGCGATGTAATGCGCCTTCTTATTTTCCTGGATTCTGGTTTGACCTTGATTTATACATTATCTGATTACCTGTTCCTGGATTGTCCTTCTGTGCTTCTGCCTGTTTTATTGTATATGTCCTTCTGTGATATATTCCCCTAAATGACGACTCCTTTGCCTGCTTTTGTACTTCTGCCTGTTCTGACTGCCTGCCCTGTGTATCAAACCCTGCCTGCTCAGACAACCAGCCCTGTGTAACAGACCCTGCCTGTTTTGACAACCTACCTCCGAAATTGAACGCGTATCAGGCCTTCTGACTATCCAGCCATGCATATTGTTCAATTAATTCAACCTATTGAAGGTTGAATTTAAACTGCCTAGCTGTTTAAATGAAGAAATGCAGTTGTGTAATAGTATACATCACACTCGGGCTAAGAAAGTTTTACTACTAGAAATACCACTGGTCCATTCAAAGACTGCATTTAAATACCGTGCTGCACATTCATAGACTGATATTCAGAGCAAACTTAAGCTAGAGCCTTTAGTTCATGTTAGCACATTTCAATGTTTGTTACATGACCTTTCTATTGTTAACTGTGATAAAATGTGTTTGTATTGTGTTTTTAATGTAAACTCCACAGATTTTATATTTTTAGTCTGCTTTAGTGTTTTGGCTTCTGTTTTAATACTATTTTATTTTGTTTTATCACAGGGCACAATTGTTAAATATACTTATAAATAAAGGTTATATATGCACCACTGGACTCTGTATCATTAGAAATTTGTTCTCTGGAGTGATGAACAACTATTCACTATTTAACAGTTTGATGTATGTGTGTGGCAGATGCCAGGAGAACACTACCTACCGAAATGCATAGTGCCAACTGTGAAGTGTAGTGGAAGAGGCACCCTGTTTTTCAGGGTTTTGTATATGCCCCTTAGTTCCATGGAAGGGTCATCTTAATGCTACAGGATACAGAAACATTTTAGACAATTGGGTGCTTCCATCTTTGTGGCAACAGTTTGGCGAAGAACCTTTACTGTTCTAGAATGACTGTGCCCCTTTGCAGAAGGTTTTGGAATGGGATATTCAACAAGCTCATTTAGGTTTGATGGACGGGTGTCCCTTCAACTTTAGGTATATAGTGTATGCTGGTGCAAGTTTTGCAGCTATAGGGCCCTATTTTAACGATCTGAAACGCAAGTATCAAACGCGAAACGCAAGTGACATTGTGGGAGGGTCCCGGGCGCTGTTGCTATTTTACTGGCGGGATAAATGACTCTTGCGCCCGATGCAAATCTAAAATGGGTAGGTCTAAAGTAGCTTCATTAGTCATAGGTGTGGTTTGGAATTAACGTGCAATAAACCAATCAGAGCGTCATCTCACATTCCCTTTAAGAGCAGGCGCGCTTGTTCCATTGTGGAATGCTATTAAAACGGCGGATTGCTATTGATTTTTCTTTTTACAAAATGTATATAAAGAAATGTCACAGGACATACTTTCTGATGTTTTGGACTCACTCTCACTAAATCACGAGGTTATGAATGCATGGTAATATTTTTGCATTGTAGTCTAACATTAGACCGAGATTACTCTTCTGTCAAATAAGCTTTCCTCTCCCATTCTGTATTTCTGGGCATTTGGGTTAAGTTGCAACAGCACATGCATTTCAACATCACGTCTCCTGAAGTCCTCTAATATTTCCTAATTAATGTCATCAACTCATCCATGATTCATGGAAATGTTGCGTAAAACACAACAAGCCATAAAGAATGCTGCGACTTGAGTAGTGTACCTGTTCTATCCAAACACATGATGCGCATTTTCAGTGTGCCAAATGTTCATTCAATTAGGCTACACTGCGTGTTTGTGTGTGTTTTCGATTAAACAGCATTTCGCGCACTTGCTGGCGTCATAAAATGTGTCATCATTAACCATGTCTTTAATGGATAGCCGTTGTCCCCTTCACAGCCACCATCCAAGGGGGGATTCCTCATGGCAAAGTTGCCATAAATCAGTCGTTAGTATAATTCGCAAAAACATGGGTGATTTTATTATTGCCAATGCAAATTAATTGTATGTTGATTGAATGTGTTCCCTTGAGGTTGATCAGTATATCAGTGCAAATAATTCATTCTGAATAATTTGAGTAAATGTGTACACTAGATGTATACCTATATTTTTACATTTTCGTACACCACAATGACTTCCCTCGTGTGTTAATATTTTTCCTTCTAATTACGTATTTCAATTATAAAGAACTGCTGCATTTGTGTAGATAAGAGGAGCAAAGTGTATGCGCGTTGTGCACATGCCTCATTATGGTTAAGCATGCGCCCTTAAAATAGCATATGAATAACACGCCACTGACTTTTTACCAGGTTTTTCCTGATCAGTGGCAGAATTGTTTTCGGGAACTGCAAGATAGCACCAGGGAACATTTGCGCCGGAACAAGCCTCTTCTTTTGCTGAACCGCCCAACGAACGCAAATTCATTCCCTAATTAACCGACGCGCGTCTGTGGAGGGAAAAGTACCATATGCGTCGGGTGCAAGATAGGAATGATACATGCCTTTGTGTAAAAAGTCAATTGCGCTGGGTGTAAGATACGGCCCATAGTGTTTAAATAATTTAACTCCGCCCACTAATCCACCCTCCTTACCAAGGGAGAAGGCTTAGGGTGAATCCCATTTCTCTTTCTTAGCCCTTCCCCTTACCCCTTCCCCTTAGTTTTGGGCGTTGATGTGAGAGTAAGGGCTATCCCAATTCTCATTTTGATCTAGGGGTAGGGCTAAGGGGAAGGGGTGGATACCCCTTAAAACCAAGCATTTTCGAGAGCTTACTTGAAACCAAGGAGTACCCAGAATACACTGTGCAACCGGCAACAATGGCAGCCAGATCATCAAGAGAGTCCAAAAAATGTATTTTCGGCTTAAATATTTGACTTAAAAATTATGACAGACTTGTTTTGTGCTCTACACAGTCCTGTGGATATATATTTGCAACGATGTTCTTAATTGAAAAGTTTTTAAAAATCGCTAGTTTTGTTACATTGCAGATGTGAACAACATTCCCACATTTCAATGACTATAGCCTTGAATGGACACCATGCATTTCTACAGTTTTTGCTAAACTACATTAGCAGTGGATTTCGTTTGATATCTTTAAGTTTTTGATCAACACTTGTTGCCTCTGGTGATGTATCAGCCAGCTAGCGACGATGTATGATAACGGAACTGTAAACAAGTGGTGTCTCATTTCATAGGGGTATGTTTTAATCCCTATCCCTTACCACTCGGTTTCGAGGGACAAGGGCTAGGGTTAAGACGAAGGGGTAGGGGTAGGGGAAGGGGTAAGACAGAGAAATGGGATTCACCCTTAGACTCGAAAGTTGAAGCAGCCCTAACTGGCTACCACCTTACGTAAGCATTCCATTCATTTTAGGGGTCAATTTACAGCGAATAAATTTACATCCGAAGCGTTTAAAGACTTTATTTGTCCATTGTTTATTTCTAAAGAAACAAGTCAATGTATAAAATGCTCCATTACCTTGTATCTCACATTATGGCCCCATAGCAGGCATTTTTGTGTAAACCACACGTATTACTGTCGCAAAGTAGAGAAATTACCGTATAATCCAGGAGAAGCTTGCAGGCAATCGGGGGACGTGGAGGCATACAGTCAAAATGACTAAATAATTAATCGTAATATTTACCAAAAGTTGCTCCTGCTCCTACGCTCATGGACAACTCCTATTCACGCTCTCCTTCCTCTCCAAGAGGCAAGATTCATAATGATTCAGGTTTCTCTTGGCATGGCTAAGATAAGAATTACAATATCTACATCGTCACGCTCAGCTTGAGGCTGCGCAGTATGTTCGGCTACCATCGAAAAACTGCTTCTGATCGGCTTCACATACTCTCCATAGAATGGCGTCTGTTGATCCATTTATATACTGTCACTGCTCTTTACCTCGACCATGGCCTCCTGCAGTGCCAACCAGTGGCATAGGCAGTATAGGCAAATGCTAGGGGCGCTGGCAGTCTGTATGGGGCGCCAGAGGCACCCCAAATAAGTAAAGAAAAGCTAAAGATAATAATAAAAAAACTGAAGTAAAATGTGTTCAACTAATATTTTTTATAAAATCGTTTTCATGGTATTATTTAATAATTTTTACAAAAGAAGCCAAGAAAAACAGAACTACATCACCTATTTAAAAAGGCCCTATTTTCTTGGTTGCCCCCCGCATGACCCTGGTATGACCCCGGCGGCACATCACAACCCCGCTGCTTGTTACCTGCTCATTGTGCGGGAGGAGAGCAGAGCAGGCGAGTTGTTGAAAGTGAGTGATACTGACCATCAGACAAAATTTATTGCAGTTTAATAAACTAATAAGCTATGTCAAAAAGAAAAAAGCAAACAGGGGGCCAGGGACTATACAATAAAAGAGGAGGAAAAACGTGAAAAACACAAAGGTAATATTAACATTAACGTGCTGAATCAATTAGTTAATGTTAGCTTGTTATGGATGGGTGATAGATAATCCGACTATCATAGTCATGTCCATGTTTCCTAATTTAGCCGACAAATAGCTAGAAATAATTAAAGTTATTGTCACTATTTTCATTACGGAGAGATTAGGCTATTCATGTGTTCATGTGTCATCTTTGTGTAGTGAGCATTTGCCCCAGTCAATTAAAAATGTATAATTTCCATGATCACCTGTTGTAATTAATAGCTTTAAGCACTTGCATTATAAGTCACAGAGAACATGCACACTTAATTGCTTTTTATGCAAGAATTGCCCACAAAATAGTAATTTGTGCATGGTGTGCAACGATAGGGATGTATAAGGCTTAGGAAAATGTTGAAATGTTGAAAAAGCTGAAAACCCGACACTATATTATGCCGGGAACATGATCTTGGATTTTCTGTTTCAAAATAATAGCGCTCTTAATTAATTACAATAATCATTGTTAATTCATTGCATAGTTAGTGTGTCCATGTTCATGTGTTGCTAAAATGTGTCTTTTGTTGTATAAAACAGACTCTAGTTAAAGTTTTTCAAATGTAATCGTTTAACACGTGAGACACTGACAATATATTCAATCAAACTGTGTGGAAAACATATTTGTTACTGTTTTTAATGAAAAGTTATTAAAACATGTTAATTTTTTTTTGCTATCACATGCTATTGTTTCTTTACACACAATAAAATTGCTGTCACAGTCTTGTGGTGGTGTAATGGAGAGAAAGAGGCTCAGGCATGTAGGACTATATGAAGCCTATGTGCTCTCTACAGCGGCATGGAATGCTGATAGCGACATATAACATATACGTACACAAGACTGCAAACTATCGGACTCACTTCTCACAACTCTTTGCGCAGATCCTGGCTAGACTTCTCCACTGGCAAACACCAATGTAACACTCTGACAATATAATAATGATTTGCGCCACTCTCTACTCCACTGAGCACTAAATAGGGTTGAAAGGAGACCGGTAGAAAGCAATTATTAATTAGACCGGTCTCTCAGTCAACCTGAATCATGCAACAGTGGAGCAGGGAGTGGCGCACACTTAACCATAACATAAATCCCCTGTATTAACCCATATATACAACAATATAATCAACAGTACCTATATATACTGGC
>JACXGM010034121.1:0-12074 GCA_016801145.1 Umbra pygmaea | reverse complement strand
CACACAGGCAGAGGTCAGAACGGAATAGCATGTATAGCTAAGGTACAATAAGGGATATCCACAGGCAGAGTAATTAAAACAGGCAGAGGTCAGAACCATAAACAACACTTGAATGAATAGAATGCTCAGTAAAGATTTGTACTTACAATACCTCGCAAGGAGGCTATGGATGTGTGTGGCTTATATACAAAAATGGAGTAAGCAGGTGAGGTGAATCATGATAATTGAGTCCGGGTATGGGAACTGTAGTTCTTTGGAGGTATGACTAGAGAAGCTGTAGTCCACAGGAAGTAGAACTGATGAATGGGAATTGTAGTTCTGAGCGGGATGGAATAGGGAAGTGGCAGTGTCCAGGGAAGGGGAACTGGGAATCGTTACAGAGGCGGCCAAATGAGGTGTGAGCGTTTGTAGCGACCAGGGAGATATACCTGCTCGAGCGCAGGTTAAGATTGTGTGATGCTATGGATATTAATGAGCTTAGGTAAGGTGGTGTTTTGCCTAGTAAGGACTTGTAGATAAGGTGGTACCAGTGGTTCAGCCCCCGGGAGTGTAACGAGGGCCATCGATCTAGTGAGTAGAGATTGCAGTGGTGGGTGTTGTATGGGGCATTGGTAACAAAACGGATGGCACTGTGGTATACTACATCCAATTTCTTCAGAAGAGAGTATGAAGCAGTTTTGTAGACAACATCACCAAAATCAAGCATTGGGAGGATGATCATTTTCATAAGGCTTGTTTGGCAGAAAAGGGTGAATGAGGCCTTGTTGCAGAATAGGAAGCCAATCCTAGATTTGATCTTGGACTGGAGATGGTTTATGTGGGTCTGGAAGGAGATTGAGAAGTCTAACCAGACCCCTAGGTATTTGTTATTTGACATATTGCAGGATAGACCCATCCAGAGCGGTGATGTTTGTTGGGCAGGTGCAGAGTGAGACCGGTTGAAGTTCATTAATTTGGTTTTACCAGAGTTTAACCACAGTTGGAGGCCACGGAAAGAAAGTTGTACCGTGTGTCGTCAAAGCTCCTTTGGAGGTTTTCTAACACAGTTTCCAATGTAGGGCCAGATGTGTTTAGAATGGTGTTGTCTGCGTAGAGATGGATAAACGTTGCCTGCAGCAAGAGCGACATCATTGATTTATAAAGAGAATAGGGTCGGCCCGAGGATCGAACCCTGAGGCACCTCCATAGAGACAGCCAGAGGTCTGGACAGCAGGCCCTTCTGACTTAACACACTGAAACCTATCAGAGAAGTAGTTTGTGAACCAGGCGTGGCACTCATTTGAGATCCCCAGGTCCTTTAGTCTGCCAATGAGAAAGCTGTGATTGACAAAATTGAAAGCCTTGGCCAGGTGAATGAAGACAGCTGCACAATATTGTCTTTTGGCTAACCAGAAGCTCAGTGTTAATGGAAGATATGGATCAATGGATGGATCTTTTAATGCTGAGCTTCTGGTTAGCCCAAAAAAAGAGGAAAACCTTACCAGGCTAAGGCTAGGTACAAGGCAAAGCATGACATGGGGTTCCCCTGTAGTGTGATCTCATCACATGTAAAATTAGTAGTATTAAAAACAATCTTAGTTAATGATCAAACACTGCCGGGTTGCCAAAAGTAGTAGGCACAATGGATGGCACTTATATAAAGATCATTGCTCTCAGCGTCAACAAGAATGTTTATATGAACAAGAACAGGTACCACAGCATCAACACACAAGTTGAGTTTGATGCAGACTACAACATTTTGGATGTGGTACCAAAATGGCCTGGGTCTACCCATGACGCGCGATATTGAATGAAAGTGGCCCGAAGCAGCTGTTTGAAAGGCACTTTCTGCTGCCGGAGTGTCATCTAATAGGAGATAAAGGAAACCGGCTCGTGGCTGCTCAACCCTTTCCATATGCCACTGACAGAAGCCCAAATGAACTACGACAGGTAGCCTTTTTGTAAGCTATTTATAAACAATTGTTTCATAGTGTATTAATAGAAATGTTTATCCTAATATAGGCGATATATAATATATCCCTTCACATGGCACATCGTATCACACAAAGTGTGGTGGAGAGGGATTGGCCAGTGGAATCGCAGATTCCACATTCTCCACTTAGAAATTCGACTAATTCAGTAAGCGGTGTTTCTTATTCTCTCCAGTTGGTGGCTATGATTACATCATTAACTCGAGGCTGTATATAGGCAGCTCAGTTAACAGCACACTCGTTTGAAATATTTAATTGAGAAATAGTGGAAAACGTTTTTGAAACCTTTTTTGATCTTTAATTTACAATGTGTATATCATAATGGATTCTCTTGAAAAATCTTTACTGTCAAATGTTTGTTGAATGTCAACTCCTCTTATGAATGTCACCATTGAATGTGAATTTATCTGAGAATATTCTTAAACAAGTACATCTATTCAGTGATTGGATCTTGTCATCAACCAAAATTGTCGTGAATTAGCTTTAAGGCTGACACTTAAGATTTAGTCCTACACTTCACTAAAAGTAGGACTGAGATGTTTGATAACTAACTTTTAAGCGCAGCTTTGAGCCAAGAATTTTCTTACTCTTAAGTCAAGTCTTAGCAGTGTTCTTAAGAGTATTTCTAAGAAGCTTGATAAATTCGGGCCCAGAGCCAACAGGGCATAAGTGAACACAATGGGCAATTAAGACGGACATAAAACTAAGAAAACCTGACTATGAAACAGAACACAGAAATACAAAACCTAAACAAGACGGTAAATTAGTAAATACTATCAACCATGAGAGTACAGTATATTACGTCAAACTCTTGAACCTTGACAGGACCATGACACATAGCTTTCCTTAGCCTCTTGGTCTGACATAACCCCAACAGAGGGAGCGGACATTGAAAATATGTTCATTGTAGTGGTGGATTCAATGGCCTGTTCTTTTTCCTGTTGGCCCTTGCTCTTAACATGTCAGACAATATCTGAAACTCCCTAGTGAAAACATGTTTTCCACACGACATACAGAACACCAGTAATGTACGCTGAGGCTACCTTTAGTGATAAATGACCATTTTGTGGTCCACTCGTTCTTGAAGGTGCATCTGTATGTTGCAGCTTTACACAGGGCTCTAATCTTTGACCTCTGCTCGGGCTGCTGCTGTTGGTGGTTTTCTGCCTGTTGTTCTGTTTGTCTTTGTTCTGAATCAAAATCGGCAACAAGCAAATCTATCTGTCGCTGTTCTGTCTGTCCTGTCTGTTGCTGTTCTGTCTGTCATTCTGTCTGTCCAGTCTGTTTGGTCTGTCCTGTCTGTTGTTCTTCTGTCTGTTTTTAAGATCTTTTTTGCTGTGGCTGATCTTTCAGCAAATAAAACAAAGTGTCTTTACTCCTCTTTTCTCCTGGCCTTGCCTTATTGCGGGGCATACTTGAAACCTTCAGGAATATAAATTATCATGTTACTTTGATACATCTACACTAATCTTACACCCAGCGCAATTGACTTTTTACACAAACGCATGTATCATTCCTATCTTACACCCGACGCATATGGGACTTTTCCCTCCACAGATACGCGTCGGTAAATTAGGGAATGAACTTGCGTTCGTTGGGCGGTTCAGCGAAAAGAAGAGGCGTGTTCTGGCACAAACGTTCCCTGTTGCTATCTTGCAGTCCCCGAAAACAATTCTGCCACTGACCAGGAAGAATCTGGTTTAAAGTCAGTGGCGTGTTATTCATATGCTATTTTAAGGGTCCATGCTTAACCATAATGCAGCGTGTGCACAACGCGCATACACTTTGCTCCTCTCATCTACACAAATGCAGCAGTTGTTTTTATTATTGCAATACATAATTAGAAGGAAAAATATTACCACACGAGGAAGTCATTGTGGTGTCCGAAAATGTGAAAAATAGGTATACATCTAGTGTACACATTTACTCAAATTATTCATAATGAATTATTTGCACTAATATACATCAACCTCAAGGGAACCCATTCAATCAACAAGTATACACACGTAATTTGCAATGCTAATAGTAAAATCACCCATGTCTTTACTCAGAATTACTCAGGTTGAAGCCTCGACTCATTTATGGCAACTTTGCCATGAGGAATCCCCGATTGGATGGGTGGCTGTGAAGGGGACAACGCTATCCGTTAAAGACACGGCTAATGATGACACCATTTATAATGCCAGCAACAGTGCGTGAAATGCTGTTTAATCAAAAACACACACAAACACGCAGTGTAGCCTAATTGAACGAACATTTGGCACACTGAAAATGCGCGTCAGGTGTTTGGATAGAACAGGTACACTACTCAAGTTGCAGCATTATGGGTGGCTTGTTGTATTTTATGCAACATTTCCATGAATCATGGATGTGTTGATGACATTAATTAGGAAATAATAGAGGACTTCAGGAGACGTGATGTTGAAATGCGTGCCAGCCAAAATGCCCAGAAATGCAGAACGGGAGTGGAAAGCTTATTTGACAGAAGAGTAATCTCGGTCTAATGTTAGACTACATTGCAAAAATATTACCATGCATTCATAACCTTGTGATTCAGTGAGAGTGAGTCCAAAATATCGGAAAGTAGGTTATGTCTTGTGACATTTCTTTTTGGACATTTTGTAAATCAATAGAAAATCGCTGTTATAATAGCAATCCGCCATGGAACAAGCGCGCCTGCTCTTAAAGGGAATGTGAGATCACGATCTGATTGGTTTATTGCAAGTTACGCCCAAACCACACCTATGACTAATGAGGCTACTTTAGACCTACCCATTTTAGATATGCGTCGGGCGCAAGAATCATTTATCCCGCCGGTAAAATAGCAACAGCGCCCGGGACCCTCCCACAATGTAACTTGCGTTTCGCGTTTGATACTTGCGTTTCAGATCGTTAAAATAGGGCCCAATGTATTAATTACAGCATACCTTTTTTTCTGTTACAGCATGTCTTTTTCAGAAAAAGGCATGCTTTAACTGATATAGATTTATTAAAATGTATCCCATGCAGACTTCAAATGTGTACTCAAAAACACTAGCAGTAGTAGTTGCAGATACTATCTAATGACTAGACACAACACTCAAAGAATCTCACGTAGAAATGTGTGAGGTTAATTCGCACTCGTAATTAATTCTGCCTGAAATACAGTCCCAATAAGTGCCCAAACGTGCGTTGCAATATATGGCTGTCGAGTGGATGGCCTTGCCTAAAAGGACTGTGGTAGTGGTAGCACGCCACTAGGTGAACTATTTGGGCTATCTGCCTGTGCAAAAGTTTGACGTCTGACTGAAGAAACAGAGGCTTTACTGCCTTAACATAACACTAGTGTATACAACAATATATTTTCTACCATATACCCAATAAATACACTCAATAAATACTCAAAGCATACATACCTGAAGCCGGGGAAATGTGGGGGAAAATGCGCCTGGGATGGCTTGTGAAGTAACATCGCAAATGTGAGAACCCCCTGACCGTCTCTCAAAGCATAACATGTCAATCGAGTGGCTCAACAGGTAGATCATAAAACCAGGCACCCTGACTGGTCTGTCCCTATGCAGCCCTATAAGCAACAAATTGTAATCCACTGTGTACTGACATTTTTCTGTCAGAACCAGCATTAACTTTTTTCAGCAATTTGAGATACATTAGCTGGTCTGTTGGATCGGACTACACGGCCAGCCTTCGCTCCCCATATGCAATCAATGAGCTTTAGCTGCCCATTACCCTGATGCCGGTTCACCGCTTTTCCTTTCTTGGACCACTTTTGGTAGCTACTGACCACTGCATACCGGGAAAACCCAACAAGAGCTGCAGTTTTGGAGATCCTCTGACCCAGTTGTCTAGCCATCACAATTTGGTCCTTGTAAATGCTGTTCATATCTTTATGCTTGCCCAATTGTCCTGCTTCTAACATATCAATTTTGAGGACAAAATGTTAACTTGCTGCCTAGTATATCCCACCACTGACAGGTGTCATCACGACAACATTATTATTGTTATTCACTTCATCTGTCAGTAGTCATAATGTGATTGCTGATCGATGTACAATGGGTGACAAAATCATCCGGGACCTATATGGTGTATCAAATCAATTATCACACAATATGCACAAACACAAAAAAAACATGCTACCTAGCTACTTAGCTAATTACCTCCTCACCAACATCTGTGACAAATATGGAAAGAAGCCTGTTGCCTACATTTATTTTTATTTTATGTTCATCCAAGTATATACACAAACAATACATGCTTGATCATGCTAGTTGGCCCCGACCTCGAAGGCTACCCAGGATGAGTGACTTCTAGTTAGCCATTCACTGTGCCTTGACCGATACAATCTGTCAGAAAATCCTTTTAAGTTGATTGACAGCTATACCAATAACCTAGCTCCAATTCATACAGACTGAGCAATATTCTGTTAACCCTATTTTTTTATTTTACATCCCTTTCATCCAAGTATATACACAAACAATTCAAGCTACATCATGATAGCTGGCTCTACCTTACCTCGAGAGCTACTCCCAGTTCAAGTGACTTAGTCTTAATGGTCATTGTAGGAATTCTATACAGTCAAATGCATAGAATTTATCCTATTTTGAGACAAGACATTTTTTTGTATCAAATGGTTTGTTTGAGGGTTATTTCGTAACATTTCCTTCACTCATTAACACCTCTACACATAACAATGAAGTTGGAAATACTATATGTGTGTAACACATATATCATGGACAGACTGGTCCTCTGGAGAATAAGGGGATTTCCCGAACAGTCGGTATAAGAAAAGGCCTCCTTGCACACGGCACCATGCAAAAAAATACTTGAACATTGCAAAGACATAAAAAATTGCCATACTTCCCGGAATTTCAAATAGCCATGCTAGATTCGGCTCACATGTCTCGCTTGTGGGAGTGCATAAGAAACCACTGCAAAAAAAAGTTTTTTGGGTTTTAGTATTGATAGGTTTGTGTTTGCGTAAAATATCGTTGAGTGCAGTTATTTGCAGAATAACAATACAGGTCAAAATGACAATAAAGATGCAGTGCTGGCAGACATCAAATAAAAAAAAGAAAGTAAGTTAATATTTAAACACAATATACAATTTTATTTAAGTTATTTAGGAATAGATACATACACTCACCAACATCCAACACAATCCAGTCTAACATATATTGACAAGCAGTGGTGGGCCGTCAGGCCCAAAGATAATCAGAATCAGAAATGTATTTTTGTACTTCTTTAATATATATTTTCATTAACACTATATATATTTTACAAAGTTAATTTAAATTAGTCTAAATTAGTTGAAAAAGTGAAACTATTGGAGATAGTTATCCACGCTTTTATTACTTCTCGGCTAGATTATTGCAATTCTCTGTATCTGGGTATAGAACAGTCATCACTTTGTCGCTTGCGGCTAGTACAAAATGCTGCTGCCCGACTTTTAACTGGAAGAAAGCGTGACCACATAACGCCGGTTTTGGCCTCTCTTCACTGGCTTCCGGTCCACTCTAGGATTGATTTTAAGGTCCTGCTGTTTGCATTTAAGGTTTTAAATGGGCTGGCCCACGCCTACCTGTCGGAAATCCTACACCACCATAGTCCAGTTAGAGCACTGAGGTCTGCTAACCAGATGCTCTTGAATGTCCCAAAATTCAGACTCAAAAATAGGGGGGGGTCGAGCTTTTGCAGTGGTTGCCCCGATTCTGTGGAATGGCCTTCCACTGCACATCAGAGCTGCGCAGTCTCTGCATATTTTTAAATCGCTGCTCAAGACACTTTTTTGCTCTGGCTTTTAATACAACTTGATCTTGACATCTGTTTTCTTTTTGTGTTGCTATTTCTGTTTTCTGTTCTTTTTCAATTGTTATTTAATCTTATCTTGCTTAGTGTGTAATACTATTGTTCTTATGGTTGTATGTATGTATATGTGTATGTGTATGTATATGTATATATATATGTGTATATATGTATGTATTTATGTGTGTGTATATGTATGTAGGTGTGTATATGTGTATATACAGGTCCTTCTCAAAAGATGTGCATATTGTGATAAAGTTCATTATTTCACATAATGTAATGATAAAAATTAAACTTTCATATATTTTAGATTCATTGCACACCAACTGAAATATTTCAGGTCATTAATTGTTTTAATACTGATGATTTTGGTATACAGCTCATGAAAACCTAAAATTCCTATCCCAAAAACAAACATCCATATTTCTGGCTCTCACAGACCTGTAACTTTTTCTTTAAGAGGCTCCTCTGTCCTCCACTCCTTACCTGTCTTAATGGCACCTCTTTGAAATGTTATCAGTATAAAAGACACCTTTCCACAACCTCAAACAGTCACACTCCAAACTCCACTATAGCCAAGACCTAAGAGCTGTCAAAGGACACCAGAAACAAAATTGTAGACCTGCACCAGGCTGGGAAGACTGAAGCTGCAATAGGTAAGCAGCTTGGTGTGAAGAAATCAACTGTAAGAGCAATTATAAGAAAATGGAAGACATACAAGACCACTGATAATCTCCCTCGATCCGGGGCTTCACACAGATCTCACCCTGTGGGGTCATAATGATCACAAGAACGGTGAGCAAAAATCCCAGAACCACACAGGGGGACCTAGTGAATGACCTGCAGAGAGCTGGGACCAAAATAACAAAGGCTACCATCAGTAACACACTACGCCGCCAAGGAATCAAATCCTGCAGTGCCAGACGTGTCCCCCTGCTTAACCCTTCAAAGTCGACTGACGCTCTAGAGCGTCAAACTGCGCACCCCTGACATATCCATTAATAGCTTCGGAATGGATTGAGCTATTCACTTACTTTTTTTTCTATGAAAAAGCCAACATTCGTCTGCATAATAATCGCTAAACGGTTTTCACTTCGGAGAATGATAAGCCTTCCGAATTTGAGCGCAAATCTATAGCATTTTACCGCAAAACAGAGAAAGTTACTTTACCCTGTCTGATGATATAAAATGTTGTTGGTGTGTAAACCAATCACAGACCAATACAAAGCAACCGATGACGTTGTCAAGAGTCCTAGGAACGTAAAAAAGTTGAGGGGGTCGGAAAATGTCAGGCATCTTTCCAGACACAACGTTTTGTATACGTCTTTGGACACAAGAGATTTGGTTTACTTTGGACAAACAATCAGATACAGAGTTCAAACTTCAACATGGCAAAACGAAGATTTACTGCCGAGGAAGCTGCTAAAAAGATTTTTGCGGAGAGTGATGAGAGTGATAACGGATCGGATCCAGATCAATTTGATACAGATGAAGAAGATCTGTTGGAGCTAGAACAAAAACCTTGGAATCTTTGTGAAGGGCTGAATAGTGGCTTTCGATTGCTGTATTACTTTTGTAGCTATGTTGAGAAATGTTTGTTTATTGATCACATATATGTCACATCAGCAGTGCCGAAAATCCAAAACACACCACCCGGGCAATGAAGGAGTGGCTTCGTAAGAAGCATTTCAAGGTCCGCTGCACCTCATAATACCCTCTCCCCTTCCTGCTACCATCCCACTTTCCCTGCCACCAGTCCAGTCCCCTCCCGGGTATCAACGATTTAACCTCCACACTCACCCTCTCTTTCCTACACGCACTCTTAGCCAGCCTATCCGCCACTTCGTTACCCTCCACCCCCACATGAGCCGGCACCCAACAAAACCTAACCTCCACCCCCATCCTTTCTAACCCCAACAGCATCACTATTAGTTCCACCAACACATCACCTCTATCTGACCTACCAGACCGGATGCTCCCCAAAACCACTGAACACACCACCACCCTTATAGGCCTCACCTCCTCTACCCACCTCAGCCCAAGAATCACCGCCACCATCTACGCTGTGTACACTGACACCTGGTCTGTGACCCTCTGTACCACCTGCACATTAAATTCTGGCACATACACACACACACCTACCCGCCCAGTGGACGGATCCTTAGACCCATCCGTGTACAGCTGTACAAACGTATAAAAACCCTGACCAACTTACCTCTCCACATACCTACCCATTCTACCATTATCAAACTCCTTCATACCCTCCAACAGACTCAGATCTACCCACGGAACCAGAAACAACCAATGTGGCACACACCCCCAAGCCACCGTAGGCCCCACTACCACCTCACACAACCCATACTCCTCCACCAACTTCTCAATCACCCACCCAAACACCTCTATTGTAACTACTACACGCTCCAAGCAATGACCCACAGCCACCACCGCCGGATGACCCTCCACACTATTCTTCAATCGCGCCCAGTAAGCCAGTGCAAGTTTATCCCGCCGCATACCCAAAGGCATCTCTCCTGCCTCCACCTGCAAATCCTTCACTGGTGAGGTCCTAAAGGTCCCCAAACATAACCTCAAAGCTGCAGCTTGAACCACATCCAGGACCTTAAGGACCGGCTTAGCAGCAGACCCAAACACAAAACACCCATAATCTAAAAGTGACCAAATCAACGCCCGATACATACATAACAAAGTGTTTTGCTGTGCTCCCCAATCATGACCACCCACCGCCTGCATGAGATTCAAAGCCCTCCTACACCTCACACCAACATACTTCACACAAACCCTCCATGTCAACTTCTCATCAAACCACACACCCAGGTACTTGAACTACAACACCCACAGCAACTCCTGCCCATACCAGCCCTACCAGAGGGAACTATTTTGTAAAACCGAAATATGTCAAATATGAACGTATGAGAGAGGGTCAATTACGTTTGTAGGGAACTAAATTGAACACTCAAATAACGTTAAATATGAACATATGAAGATCATGACGTAGCATGTAAATAGCATAGTTTTTGCTAGGGCGGAGGTCGGGGATGGTGGATGGGTGTATAAATCCGCAACTTGCATGCCAGTGTTCGCGAGTTCAAATCCAGACCGGCACTTTGTGTGTGTTTTGTTCTACATTGCTTGCGTCATGCAGACAGGCGATTGTCGGTTTTTGTAATGTTAACCCTAACCTTAATTCTAACCTTAACCTCAGTAACGTCATATCTAAATTTAACTGTTAGTAACCTCATGCCTAACCTTAACCGTTAGTATCCTCCTACCTAACCTTAACTGTGAATGTTGCAATATAATTTTCAACGCTATGGAATGTATGGAATGTTCTCGCATAAATCCGCTAAACGAAATGTACCGGAGCAACGTAATTGAAGTACAAATATAGCCTAATAACAAAACGTGCAGTTGAAACGTAAAAAAACCTAAATATGTTGGCATATAACGTAATTTAGGTTTTCAAAATAGTTTCCTGAGAACGTAATTTGGGAGAAATTCTGAGATTTACGGTTGGCCCATACAGATGTAAACTAAAACCTGTGACCTTCCTCCTAGAATAAACCATAAAACACGACTTTGCCACCGACAACCTGCACCCGCACGCCAATGACCACTCCTCCACCACTGTGACTGCCTCCTGCATCTTCCACATCACGCAATCTAAATTCCTCCCCCTTTTCCAAAATGCACTATCATCTGCATACAGTGCAACCTCTAGCCACACGGGACTAACAAACACTCTGAACTAAATATCCAACTAATGAGGGAAGGGTGTGCAGGTGAGGACTAATATATAGAACTGATAGGCATAAAACATGTGATGGGATCATGTGACACAAAGAGCAGGAAAACAGAATCAAAACAAAACACACAGGTAAAACCACTAAGATGTGAAACACAGAACAAGTACACAGACACTAGGAACATTTGCCCTCTGTATCGTCCATTCAAAATGTTAAAACCTTAACACTAGAACCGCCAAAGGCCAACGCCATCCGGCGTTTGAGTTTGTAATTAAAATATATCTGTGATTTTGAAAGCTACACCCTCCTGCTTCCTTGACTTTCCCTAAATGTTTATTTTACATCCCAGCTAGCACAGTGGGTCTGGCCCGATTCTGGTTGAGAGTCGGGGCACTCGGCTAAGAGTCAGACTCGGCAGACGTCATGTGGCCCGAGTCTGGGCAGACATATGCAATATCACTTGCGGCTGGGATTTGGCAAAGGAGCTCTAGCCGAGTACAGCAGCACATGCGCTAGCTAGACCTAAGGGGTCGCTCGAGCG
>JACXGM010034120.1:0-12074 GCA_016801145.1 Umbra pygmaea | reverse complement strand
CAGCTGGGAGGAGGCCTCGGGGAAGACCCAGGACTAGGTGGCGGGATTATATCTCCAACCTGGCCTGGGAACGCCTCGGGATCCCCCAGTCGGAGCTGGTTAATGTGGCTCGGGAAAAGGACGTTTGGGGTCCCCTGCTGGAGCTGCTGCCCCCGCGACCCGATACTGGATAAGCGGACGAAAATGGATGGATGGATGTTGTCTGATTAACAGAAAACAGTTTTTTCCTCCTGCATGGAACATGGCTGTGGAGAGGTCAAGTTTCTTTTGCAATATCTAGAGATAACCATTCATCATTATTTTAAAACCAGGGTACATCATCATATCTTGCATGCATGTCTGCAAGGTGCATGTATTAAATCCACTTTCCTTTGCTCAAATCTCTCTGTTTTTATCTGTGTTCATCCTTTTCCTCAGTATAGCTACTTTCTTCTCCCTTTGTGAACGCATGCTCAGCTTGTCTTGTTGGCTGGAAGAACAAATGATGTAAGTGATGTGTAGTAGAGTAGAAAGTAAATCCCTGACTAAGATCCATTTTATATGGGCCTACGCAAAGTATGGAGTAATAAGGGCTGGAACACTTTTGAATAAACAGTTGTTCAAAATAAAAGCAGTCCAACATTGCTAATCAGATCAATCACTGTTTTTGGTAGAAAGTATATTTCTACATGGCAAATAATTTATTAGTAGGTGAAATAATTTACTAGTAGGTGCAGTGGAGTAATAGAAAACCAACAGTCATGACATGCATGCTGCCGATTCTGTGTAATTGAATCATTAATTGAAAGGGGAATGTTCAAAATAATAGTTCAAGCAGTGAGGTCATTCATTTTGTTAAAAAAACAGTTGTCAAACAGGTGGCCCTTATTCAAGGATAAAGGCAGCAAATGTTGTACATGCTGGTTATAGTGTATTTCTCTCTGAAATTCTGAGTAAAATGGGTCATTACAGACATTTGTTCAGAAGAACAGCTTACACTAATTAAAAGGTTGACATTAAGAGGGGAAAACATACAAAGAAGTGCAGAAAATTATAGGCTGCTCAGCTAAAATTATCTTGAATGCTTTAAAATGGCAATCAAAACCAGAAAGGCATGAAAGAAATGGATAACTACCATTTAAATGGACCGAAGAATAGCTAAATTTGCAGACTCAGCACATGATCAGCTCCAGGGTGATCAAAGAAGATCGAATGTTACTTGCGAGTACTGTACCAATTAGAAGACGCCTATGTGAAGCAAAGTTATCAGCAAGAAGCCCCAACAAAATCCCATTGTTGAAAAAACAACATGTGCTGAAGAGGTTACAATTTGCCAAAGAACACATTGACTGGCTAAAGAGAAATGGCGCAACATTTTGTGGACTGATGAAAGCAAGATTGTTCTTCTTGGGTCTAGGGGCCGGTGACAGTGTCAGATGACCCCCAAAACACTAAATTGAAGCCACAGTACACTGTGAAGCATGGTGGCACAAGCATCATGACATGGGGATGTTTCTCATACTATTGGGCCTATTTATTGCATACCATGGATCATGGATCAGTTTGAATACACCAAAATACCTCAAGATGTCATGTTGCCTTATGCCGAAGAGGAAATGCCCTTGAAATGGGTGTTTCAACAAGACAACCCCAAACACACCAGTAAGCAAGCAGCATCCTGGTTCCAGACCAATAAGATTAACGTTATGAAGTGGGCAGCCCAATCCCTGGACCTTACTCCAATAGAAACTAGAACCTTGTCGGGTGTCATCAAAAATGCTGTTTCTGAGGCAAGACCAAGAAATGCAGAGGAACTGTGGAATGTAATCCTATCGTCCTGAGATGGAATACCTGTTCACAGGTGCCAGAATTTGATGGTCTCTATGCAACGCAGATGTGAAGCAGTTCTCAGAAACAGTGGTTATATGACTAAATATTAGTTCAGTGATTCACAGGACAGCTAAATCTTCAAGCATTTTTCAGTTTATACAGTAAATGTTTTGAGTTTATAAAAACATTGCTATTATTTTTGAACAGACTAACATTCCTATTTCTTCACTTTCTGTAAAGTAATAACAAATTTGATTAATTTTTCTTCATGTTTTGATTTGGAATGCTTCTATGGAAATAAAATATTTTTTCTAAGGATTGTGAGCTTTACACACTTTACAGAACATGAACAACTGTATATAGTGGTTAGTGGCTATGCATAACTGATCTGCGCCGGATCTGGCCCGAGTGTAAAAAAATTGGCCATATGTGCCAGATCAGAGCCAGAATCAGCCCGGATGTTGGACGGCATTGGGATGGATATGGGTGACATCTGGCTGCAGAAGATCTTTTTATTCAACCCCCCCCCCCATCCTTCCATTAATGACAGAAAAGGTAAGCAATGTAATAGTTTTTCTAAACTTTATTGATATACATTTCAAAGTTACATGTTAAATAGTCCTAAATAATGCATGAGCAGTGTACATTTTCATATAATAGGACACTAAACAGACAATGACTGCGCTGTGCTTGCCATATAAAATCAAGTTGTTAAAGGAGGGATGAGAGGGCCAGAGTGAATAGTAGGACCACAACTGTATCCAGGCCAGCAGAGTAGACATGTGATAATATAACATGGACCTTATGTATTATTGTCTTAATTAGAATAGAGGTATTGGCTGACTGCAAAACTAACTCTATGGCTGAAGCTACAGTAGGGCAGATTATTTAATGTGACAGCATGTACTGAAGAACCAATCCTAGTAGGTGAGAACCAATGAACATACAAAAACTAAATGTGTTAGAGGAAAGCAGTTTCCAGAACTGTTGAAACAATCAGCTTTAGATAAAACAACATGGTCTGTGCATCAGCCAAACTAAATTAATGTGGTATGTAAGCAGTGACACAGTTGGATAGGGTTCTAAGGTGTATTTAAAGTTGTATGCAAAAGTTTAGGCACCCCTGACAATTTCCTTGATATTCATTTATAAATAATTGGGTGTTTGGATTAGCAAATTCATTGTGACCTATCAAATAACTGAAGAACACAGTAATATTTCAGTAGTAACATTAGGTTCATTGGATTAACAGAAAATGTACAATATGCATGAAAACAAAATTAGACAGGTGCATAAATTTGGGCACCCCTGTCATTTTGTTGCAAAGTGTGCTGAATTGTTGAACAATGCGCAGTGACAACATCTGCAGCAAGATGATGTTGTAGCTCTTTGGAGGTGGTCTGTGGGCAGTTCACAACATCCTTTGCCTCTCCGATACTTTACTTGACCTGCCACTTCTGGCCTTAACAAGAACTGTGCCTGTGGTCTTCCATTTCCTCACTATGTTCCTCACGGACACTGACAGCTTAAATACCTGCAATAGCTTTTTGTGGCCTTCCCCCTAAACCATAATGTTGAACAATCTTTGTTTTCAGGTCATTTGAGAGTTGTTTTGAGGCCCCTGTGTTTCCACTTTTCAGAGGAGAGTCAAAGAAAACAACAACTTGCAACTGGTCACCTTAAATACCTTTTCTCATGATTGGATGCACCTGTCTATGAAGATCAAGGCTTAATAAGCTCACCAAACCAATTGTGTGTTCTAATTAATCAGTGCACAAAATGAAAAGGGTGCCCAAATGTATGCAACTGTCTTAAGTTCGTTTTGATGTGTATTGTACATTTTCTGTTAATCCGATGAACCTCATTTCACTACAGAAATATTACTGTGTCTTTCAGTTATTTGATTAATCCGCAATTTTATTTTGATCAAACACCCAATTATTTACAACTGAAAATCATGGAAATTGTCAGGGGGGCCTAAACCTTTGCATACGACTGTATACAGCCTTTGTGTAAACAATGGCACAGAGGGCTTTACAGACGCCCATTTACACCGATCAGCCATAACACTATGATTACCTGGTTAATAGGTGCAAGTCCCGCTTTGCCACCGTAAACAGTCCTGACTCGTCGATGCATGGACTCCACTAGCCCTCTGGATGTGTGTTGTGGTATCTGGCACCAAGGAATCAGCAGCAGATCCTTTAAACTGCAAACCGGGAACACCCAACAAGGGCCGCAGTTTGAGAATCTCTGACTTAGTCATCCAGCTATCAACATTTGGCCCTTATCAAAGTCGCTCAGATCTTTACACTTGCCAATTCTCCCTAATTCCAACACATCAACTTTGAGGACAAAATGTTCACCTGCTGCTTAAATATATCCCACCCTTTGACAAGTGCCATGATAATGAGATTATCAGTGTTATTCACTTCATCTGTCAGTGGTCATAATGTTATGGCTGATCGGTGTACGTCAACAAAATAGATCTGACATAAACCCTCAGATAAGATGAGGGAAAAACTCCAAAAAAAGGAATAGACCTTGGGAGGTGATTCAGAGAGGGATCTCCTTCCCTAAAGAATGTTGGTTTAACAAATGATGTAGTCCATGGGTATGGGATGGGGCAAGTATGATACACCACTGTTAGGCACAGTTTAGTTCATTTGTGCTCAGCTGGTCCATGTGAGCAGCAATCATTTGATAAGGAGGCCAGGAGCAGTTGTGGGTCAAGAGGCAAGCATAAGGACTAGCATCTAGGACCGCTGACTTGAAGACCCAGGCAGGCTGTAGGCCTGCAGCAGCTTATATTGATCCCAAGACCTGAGAGCAAGTGTAGGTGTGGTGAGGACATGATAGGAGGGGACAGAATAAAGAAGGATTAGGAAGTATGACAAGGATACATAAACATGAAGGGGGGGTGATAGCTAGTGGGTTCCAGCTGAAATAATAACCTCACACTAAGGCTGACCATAGGACTGGCTGAAGACCTAAATTGTAAGTCTAGATTTAAATACTGAGACTATGTCTGTCTCCGATTTGAACTGGAAGACTGTTCCAGAGGAAAGGGGCTCTATATGAGAAGGTTCTGCTCTCTGATGTATTTCTTTTGATTCTGGGGACCACCAAATACTGTATACAGCATCCTGAGATTGGAGTGCCCTTTAGGGCTGTAACATATGAAGAGGTCTGTGAGAAGCCAATGAAGTGCCAGAACTGGGGTGACATGGTCAAATTATCTGGTTTTGGTTCATAATCTAACAGCAACATTTTGCACTATTTGCAAATTTGACACTTTAATTTGCACTTGGAAAAAAGAAAAGTTAAAGGAATGTATAATAATGCTGGGTAATAATAATGGTAAATAATGCTAAATCTAAGACCATGTAAAAAGAGACAGATTTCCTTGTGAAACTACAGTTAACTAATTGACAATAATCATTGATCACTCACATTTATTTGGTCTGGTCTTGCAGATGGAGATTGGAACAACAGCCTAGCACAGAGAAAGCGAAAAAGTTAAATTAACGTAAACAATGGTATAGTTAAGAGTATGACAACAGTCAGTTCTAAAAAAACTCAAACACTTACTCAGAACTTGGGCAGAGGTTTAGCTGCAGAGACTCGTCCATAGACTATGACAGATAGAAAATTGTAATTACTTTAAAAAACATGTATTAACTACATTATACTTATAAAAAAGTACAGACTATAAATGCTTGCTCAACAACTTATGTGTGTTGTCTACACATTAACTCAATATCCACTCCACAGCAGTAATGACTGAAGTAAAAGCAATGTGGTATGCATGTTGAAGGTATTGGCATGGAGCTGGCATTTTGATCACTGACCTGCATGTCCTGGGAGGATTTCACAGTGTGTTCTGATGGCAGGGAGGATTTCCCATTGGTTCTGATGGCAAGGAGGTGTTCACGTGGGTTCTGATGGCAGGGAGTATTTCACGTGGGTTCTGATGGCAGGAAGGATTTCACATGGGTTCTGATGGCAGGGAGGTGTTCACGTGGGTTCTGATGGCAGGGAGGTGTTCACATGGGTTCTGTTGGAGACAAGCAGATACAGGCCCTGGCAAACAGCTTCACATTGGCTAATTCCCGAAAATAACATTTTCAATAGGGAATGTGTCTCAGGCATTTGGTACAATTTTGGGAAGAAAAAAACATTTTCAAAAAATGTACTTTGCCTGCAGATAACCATCAGGGCCCGGTTCCCCAAAACGTTCTTATCGCTAAGTATTTCTTAACCTAATAGGAAACCTATTAGGTTAAGAACTACTTAGCGATAAGAACGTTTTGGGGAACCGGGCCCTGTTCAGTTTCCCTAGTAAATACAGTAAATAATATTGTAATGGCCCCTTTAAAGGTGATGTAAATATAGTGTGAATTAGGCTACACCCAAGAGTGCAAACACCAAGGCTCTATACATTTTTCATACATGTGTCACATTACTTTATGTCCAATCTAGGGGTATCCCCAGCGCTGGATGAATCTAGGGGTATCCCCAGCGCTGGATGAATCTAGGGGTATCCCCAGCGTTGGATGAATCTAGGGGTATCCCCAGCGCTGGATGAATCTAGGGGTATCCCCAGTGCTGGATGAATCTAGGGGTATCCCCAGCACTGGATGATTCTAGGGGTATCCCCAGCGCTTGATGAATCTAGGGGTATCCCCAGCGCTGGATGAATCTAGGGGTATCCCCAGCGCTGGATGAATTGAAGGCCTCTGTTGTGTGCAGGGTTCTACTTTGGTTGGCTTTTTTGAGAGCTGCAGCTCTCTACCTACCTGCCATGAAACAATACAGACACCCTGTTTAGAAATAATTTAGCGCACTGCCACTTACCTCAAAAATACAAACAACTTCTTTGCCTTCACCTGTCACCAGTCTCTGGTATCAGTTGATTTTAGGTCTCCATCTAACCAAACATCAGCCAATGTATCATAGGCCAGGTAACTACATAGATTAAGTGATTTAGTAGATGCTCTTATCCCGACTCACTAACAGTAGTCATTAAACAACAATTTGTACAAATGACAAAAGAACAAGCTAAACACACAATAGTGTACCTAGATTATCACATAATATATATACAGATGCTACATTTTCACATTACACTGAAAACTGCCTAGTTAGGCTATGCTAATTATTTTTGCCCCAAAAACAGAATAGACCAACTTAACGGAAGTGATGTTCGAGCAAAGATATTAAGTAATTAACCGGTTAACTTATCATCCACAAGCATCTCAGCTAAGCTGTCTTCACACAAGTCCTCGCATAAAGTAGTAGCAAACTAATAAAGTTACAGTACTGTCCCGTGTGAAGATGAACGTTATCTAAACCACAAACACGTAATATGTGAACATTTTGCCAAGTATTAGTTGATGTTACACCACAATGTGAACGGATGTCTCCTACCTAAGCGCCAACCAACCTCTAAAAAATAGCGGAGTCGGACGGAGATTGCAGGTGACGTTGCACAAACTCTCTCGCGGTAACGTAACCCCAGCTGGATGTAGCTACTTAATGAAACAGAACCTATACAATCTATGAACTGAACGCACCTCGTTCGGAAGCCCCACCCATTTCCACGCCTTCCTTAACCGTGCTCGTTTTCTAATATCCGCACTGGTAAATCAAAAGTAAACGGATAACGAGCAGTGAATCGGTAATCCGTTTTCTAAGTTAGGGTACTAAAACGGTTGGCCACTCCATACATGGACCATGGTTTTTGTAAGTACCTGTTTTCTGTAATCCTCCTGTTTTTTCTCACATAGTTCCAATCAGCCAGTCGTTTTCGTTATATGGAATAGCCAAGTGCAATTTATGTTTGATTAAGCCTTAAAGACATTATCCCTAGATGTTTTCCTGCATTTCCTTTATTTTCTAGTTCTTCCAGTATAAGCGTTTTATTCTTTGTATGTGTCTCTGACACCAGTGTTGTAGTACTCGAGACCGGTCTTGGTCTCGAGACCACTTTTAGATGGTCTCGGTCTCAACCGCATTTGTACTCGGTCTTGTCTCGGTCTCGGACATTGAGGACTCTGGACTTTTTTTCAAGACCAGTCAAGACCATAACTGTGGAAATATCACTAAATTGTCAGTATATTGTCTACTTTTTTGTTAACATCCTTGTTTTTATTGGATGTAAAACGTACTGATTCAAATCCAAGCAATAACGTGACTCGTGGATAATTATGTATTTTTGTTACCACTGTCACCCATCCCCGCCCCCCTTCACTCGCACTCCCAAGAAAGTGAGCTGTGGTTGTCCGGGAGCGGGAGAAGATGTCTGCAAAATCTTCATTAATACAATTCGGCTACAAAAATCATAAAGAATATATTTGTAAAACAACATCCAAAAGAAAGCATACAGCTTCATGTAAATGCTGCAGTGCTTCCATTTCAGAGACTGTGGGGACTACTTCAAACTTTTAACGTCACTTAGGAGGGAAGCACAAAGAAAGGTAAGCTATGTGTAAGAGTGATGTTTAGCAAAGCTGGTTAGCTAACGTTAGCAACCTGCCTCGGATGGGGATTGAAAACCGGTTCCACTCGAGAACTCGTTCTAACAGTCCCATATATAAAGCCATCTTTATATACGGCTCTGGGTTCTAAGTTTTATGAACCATCGATATTATATGCCCTCGACGTTAACAAGTCCTCTTATCGATGCTCCTGCTCCAAAGCAAATTTTTGTCCCACCATAGTCTTATTTGATCAATGAGTAACGTAGACAAACTGCTGCGCGTGTGTAGCTAATGTTAAGTTACATCAACCTTAGCTAATGCCAGCTGCATACAGCTCCCGACATTAAAGCTACGCGCCGAGGTGATGCTCCCTCGTTTGGGTGAGAGAGCAAACCTAGAGATATAAGCAGATAGTGGAGACTGAGTAATGCGCCTCAACTTATATGAGAAATGACTAAATTAAATAGGTTATTGTATGGCACATGGCACGTTACTTTCAGAGACCTAATTTTTAAGTTCCAATTTACAGTTGCAGATCAAATATATTACTTCTTACCAGCACACACTCTCTGGCTCATACCATATCAATCATTTAACTTCCTTGTTTACCTATTTGAAAAATGTGATGGCCAAAATACCATTGATTTATATATGTGTTTACTTTTTGATTAAATCAATTTTGTACTTTTATAAATCACATGCAGTTAGGCCACTGACTTTCTGACCTGTTTGTATTAGATATACTTTGTTGCTTTGATTACACATAAAAGCTATAAAAGACTCTTACTTAAAATAGTTGTTCCTAAACATCAACATTTCACATAGAATTATTGTATTCATTACAATACACAGCTTTTCTGCATTTTAAATGTTGAATGTTTGGCATTTTCTTTACACATTTAGCTATGTGGTTTTGAAAAAAAAGGATTGTTGTTGGCTTAAAAACAACATAACTTCATGTATTGTTGATAAAAGGCGGAGAAAAGTGAAGACTTTAGTGATGAACAATGAACAATTGTTTTACATTCTGTACTAAATGATGGAAGTCACCCAGGAGTATTGAATAACAATGGTTAAGTTTATTTCAGCTTTCAGTGTTTAATATCAGTGTTTTTATGGGAATGTGGATCTTTCAGATCAATTTGAGAAGCTCTTTTGATCATGTTTCACATTTTATTGTGTCATGTAGTGTGGGGCGCTGGTCTTGGTCTTGACTCGGTCTCGCCCTCCCTCGGTCTTGTTCTGGGCTTGGTCTCGGCCCCTAAAAGTCTTGGTCTTGTCTTGGTCTCAATACACCCTGGTCTTGGTCTTGTCTTGGTCTCGGGTTAGGTGGTCTTGACTACAACACTGTCTGACACTGCTGTTTAGTCAAATCCTTAATAAACATGAATCCTTTACTGTAATGGTGTTGAACCTGCTAGTATTGTTTTGAATGGATATCAAACCAGAGCGTGACACTGTCTCTGTCCTGTTAACCCATGCTGTACCTATCTAGACCTTTTGTTGTCTCTGCCCCAGACCACCAAACTGTGTTGATGCTACACAAAATCTGTGCTCACAGGCTACCCATTCCTATCTCCACTGATCTCAGTACTAATAAAGTAAATCTACTTACTGCGATAGGCCATGCACCTATGCAAGGTTTCAGGCTTGGTATCTGTAAAATCATTTTGTAATGCCTTTACAAAATACATTCTATTTTTTATAAACTGAATTAGATATGTTTATACATAAGGCACACTTATGTATAAGGTAAAGTGTGCTTGGTTTCAATTATTTTTGTAGATGAACTGTCACTTACAATTTTTTTGTCAAGGGACTTTAATAAACCCACAGACCACTATTGGGTATTGTACATAGATCATATGGAAAATTCATATCCACTTTGATCAACATCACACATTATTAATCTGTTGTGTAACTTCACATGTTCACTGCTCAAGGGAGCACTTAAACAACATAATGTAACTCCAAGTCAATCACACTTCTGTGAAATCACACTGTCCACTCAGGAAGCAACATTGATTGACAATCACTTTCACAGGCTGTTGTGCAAATGGAATAGACAACAGGTGAAAATTATAAGCAATTACACTGTAAAAAATAAAGACTACATCTACTCAATAAAATTAAGACAACAGATTACAAGCAATTTAATTGATTAAATGTAACTTAAGTTTGTTATTTACCCATAATAGGTAATTGAAATAATTAATTAATATTTAATTAATAAAATTGCTTGTAATCTGTTGCCTTAATTTTATTGAGTAGATATGGTGTATCATTTTTTACAGTGTAGCAAGACACCCCCAGTAGGTGGTGACCACAGACCACTTCTCAGTTCCTATGCTTCCTGGCTGATGTTTTGGTTACCTTTGAATGCTGGTGGTGCTTTCACTCTAGTGGTAGCATGAGACAGAATCTAATACCTTCACAAGTGGCTCAGGTAGTGCAGCTCATCCAGGATGAAACATCAATGCAAGCTGTGGTGAGAAGGTTTGCTGTGTCTGTTAGCGTAGTGTCCAGAGCATTGAGGCGCTACCAGGAGCTACCAGGCCAGTACATCAGGAGACATGGAGGAGGCCATAGGAGGGTAACAACCCAGCAGCAGGACCGCTACCCTCTGCGTTTGTGCAAGGAGGAGCAGGAGGAGCACTGCCAGAGCCCTGCAAAATGACCTCCAGCAGGCCACAAATGTGCATGTGTCCACTCAAATGGTCAGAAACAGACTCCATGAGGGTGGTATAAGGGCCTGACATCCACAGTTGGGGGTGGTGCTTACAGCCCAACACCGTGCATGGGTGCGTTTTCCGATAGTATCGTTAGCCAACTATGGTCGCAAGTTCCGTTGTTACTAACATAGTCCAACGATTTTGTGTTTCCCGAAACCATAGTCCAAACGAACATTCGCAAACTGCATCGCAAACTTGTGTGGTTGGAACGACAGCTCTTGACCTGTGGTTAGAAGCATAGTTCCTTGTTAGTTTGTTGTGTCGACGTCATTGATTTCGCAGCAGCTGGGATGTGTTCTATTCAGACCTATCGACCCTATAGCCTATTTTTCGAAGCTTTCACCATCCACTGTAAGTGATTTGGATGACTTAAAGTCGAGGTGGTCAGGTTTTACACAATTTGCTTTTATTACAAATTATTTGAAACGATACAATAGCGTGACGATCGCAATTATTCTCCCTTCTACGACGTGCTGCAGCCCTCCGTTTTGTCACACTTGCCAAGTCCGTCCACTTTTTCTAACTCATAACCATAGCCAGCAGCATTTATTTTTTGGATGATTTCTGCCCAGGATTTTTTTTTATCACCATTTGTAACACAATTTTTCAGCTTTGAAAATAGCTGGATTTTATTATTCTCCATCTCCTCCAAAAGAACTGTAACTTCATTTTTTGAAAATTGTGGTTGTCACGTCATTTTCAGACAGGTCATATTGTCACATCTTGCCCTTATGGGCTGTGAGGGGACTTTGTTTCTTGTAGTGTCTCCCCTGTGTGGTGTTGTGTTTGGCTCCCTCTTGTGTCTGTTTCAAGTATTGTTGAGTTAGGTCTGTGTGATGTCATTTTATTTCTCAGCTGTCTTGTATTAGGTTATTAGTGAAGTGGTATTTAACCCTCATGTTTCTGTCATTCCCCTGTTCGTCAATGTCTGCTGTTACGTGTCTCAAGGTGTACGATATTTGTTCTTCGTTTTGCCCATCGTGGCACTCTTTTGTTTTCTTATTAAAGTACATTTGATTAGTGAAACCTTCGCGCCTGTCTCTCTCTCTCA
>JACXGM010034119.1:0-12074 GCA_016801145.1 Umbra pygmaea | reverse complement strand
AAGAACTGTTCACCTGGCAACACTATATTATGTCGGCTTGGATTTTCCTTTTCAAAATAATAGCGCTCATAATTCATTGGGCCCTATCTTACACCCGGCGCAATTGACTTTTTACACAAACGCATGTATCATTCCTATCTTACACCCGACGCATATGGGACTTTTCCCTACACAGACGCGCGTCGGTAAATTAGGGAATGAACTTGCGTTCGTTGGGCAGTTCAGCGGAAAGAAGAGGCGTGTTCCGGCGCAAACGTTCCCTGGTGCTATCTTGCAGTTCCCGAAAACAGTTACGCCACTGACTAGGAAAAACCTGGTTTAAAGTCAGTGGTGTATTATTCAGATGCTATTTTAAGGGCGCATGCTTGGCCATTATGTAGCGTGTTCACAAGCACATACACTTTACTCCTCTCATCTACACCAATGCAGAAGTTCCCATTATTGCAATACATACATAATTAGAAGGAAAAATATACCACGCTGGGGAAGTCATTGTGGTGTCCGAAGATGTGAAAAAATAAGCATACATATCTAGTGTACACATTATACCCAAATTATTCAGAATGAATTATATAATTATTCGCACTGTACATCAACCGCAAGGGAGCCCATGCAATCAACATACAAGTGATTTCCGTTGTTAATAGTAAAATTGCACATGAATTACCCTGGCTCAAGCCATGGCTAATTTTTGGCAAAGTCTGCCATCTTTGCGGCGAATCACCCTTGGATGGGTGGCTGTGAAGGGGACAACGGCTATCCGTTAAGGACATGCTTAATGATGGCACAATGTATGATGCCAGCAAGTGCGTAAAATGCTGTTTAATCAAAAACACTCTCAAACACGCAGTGTAGCCTAATTGAATGAACATTTGGCACACTGAAAATACGCGTCAGGTGTTTTGGATAGAACAGGTACTACACTACTCAAGTCGCAGCATTCTTTGTGGCTTGTTGTGTTTTACACAACATTTCCATGAATCATGGATGTGTTGATGACATTAATTTGGAAATATTAGAGGACTTCAGGAGACGTGATGTTGAAATGCATGTGCCGTTGGCACAGTATATCACGGTCTAATGTTAGACTACGTTGCAAAAATATTACCATGCATTCATAACCTCGTGATTCAGTGAGAGTGAGTCCAAAACATCGGAAAGTAGGCTTGTGACATTTCTATATTTACATTTTGTAAAAAGGAAAATCAATAGCAAATCGCTGTTATAGTAGCAATCCGCCATGGAACAAGCGCGCCTGCTCTTAAAGGGAATGTGATATGACGCTCTGATTGGTTTATTGCACGTTACGCCCCAAACCACACCTATGACTAATGAAGCTACTTTAGACCTACCCATTTTGGATTTGCGTCGGGCGCAATAATCATTTATCCCGCCTGTAAAATAGCAAAAGCGCCCGTGACCCTCCCACAATGTAACTTGCGTTTCGCGTTTGATACTTGCGTTCCAGATCGTTAAAATAGGGCCCATTGAGTCAATGGTAATTCATTACATAGATAGGTAGTGTGTCCATGTTCATGTGTTGCTAAAGTTAGTCTATTGTTGGATAAAACAGACTCTAGTGAATGTTTTTCAAATGTAATCGTGTTTTCACATGAGACAGTAAAAATGTATTTTACATAAATATATGTATATATATTATAAATATATATAATATAAATATATATAATAAAAAAGTTATTAAAAAATTGTTATATTATAATTTTTTTCTATCACATGCTCGCATTGTTTCTTTACACACAATACAATTGCATTTGTTTACAATTCACTAGCTTTATAATGAATTAACAATGGTTATTGCAATGGATTAAAATAAGTGCTATTGTTTAGAAAAAAGTAAAATCTGAGATTGGGTTGTTGGAAAAATAGTTTTTCCAGGATCTGCATACACCACCTTCACAATGAAATAGACTAGTCCATAAAGGTGCATTGTGCAAAAGATAAACACACAGTGACAGGAGGCCTGGGAAGTACACAAACAGAGACTAAGCAAGACGAGCAAGATGAAAAGACACAGATAAGTATTTGGCAATGCTGCCAAAGATGACAATTGTTTTATGGCTACTGTTGGGGATAGAGACAGGATCCTTGCTGTGAAGTGGGGCTAGGTGAAGATAACGTTAACCTAGACAATGAAGAGGACATCACGTTTTTTCCCGCCCGCCATTACCAACCATGTTATCGACGTTGACACAGATGAGGTGGAATAGTTGTCCATTGATGGCCTTTTTGACACCGATGATGACAATGATGAGTTCCATCATAACTATTAGTTTATGTAGTGCTACACTTTGTGTTCTCTGATTTCCATCTTCTTTTTGGAGTAAAGAAGTGTATGCAGGGTTTAAAGGAGGTTTTTTCTCCTCTCCAAGCTTTACTTCTCCATACATTAGCTTTACCTGCTTATCCACCATTCAGTCAGTACATTTTTTTTCGTTCTCTTTTAAAGATCGGATGGGGGGGCCCCATACATACCTTCGCCTTGGGCCCCCAATTTGCTTAATCCGCCACTGTGTGTACTTGTCCACCCCGTCGTGTGCTTGTCCACCGAGTCGTGTGCTTGTCCACCCTGTCATCTTGGTATTTTAAAATAATAATTCAATCATACCTATATAATCTAATAGCTGGGTGTGGGGGCAATAACTTGCAAACAAAAAACTGCATCCAAATATCAAAATTTTCTCCAAATAAGAAAAAATGTGTGTGTGAATTGTATAAGTATCTTAAAAAAACACATGGTTTGCGTAAAATCTTTTATGTATTAATAATTTGAAAGCAAACAAATAACCCTGTTTAGGAAAGAGACACCATACCTTTCAGAAAGTATAATTTGCACCTTAATATTGCAATGAAAACGTAATTACAGTAATATTTATGTCCATGACAGGGTGGACATATGTTATGGTATATGCTCCGAAAAATGGCCCATAATTATCTAAAAAAAGTGTGGGAGCTCAGATAATATATTTATTATAGTACTTGAGTGTCTACTATTTATGACATAACATAGGGCGAATTGTAAATTAAAATCAAAATTTGTGAGTATTGTGAGGGTAAAAGGCACCCTACAGTGATATTGACCCAAATATGAATGTGTATGTCTATATATTTTACATGTTTTTTTATGTATGTGTGCCATTTGTTTGTCTTCTCAGGGCACACTTGTGAATGAGACCTACGTCTCAATGTGTCCCTCAACTTAAATACAATATTAAATGAAAAATAAATTATAAGCAATTATTAACGACCGATGACTGTGAAACACAGTGTGAATGGAATGGTGTCAAACATCAACAAGATCGAATGTGTTAGATAACATTGTATTTACTCCATTCCAACCACTACAATGAACAACCTCACTGGACGAAACTGGGTGAAAAACCTGTGACATTGGTGGGAGGGAAAAATATAAAGGTTTCTATCCATCTGTCTCTGCATTGTTGTTACATATTTAGTTCTCTACTCTGAGGTAGACAACCTGTTCACATTCTCTAGGTGGTAGGTACGGCTGCTCTCATGGTGTGTATCCTGGCTCTGGGGGACAGCAGAAACAGCCCAGCGCCAGCTGGAATGGAGCCAGTGTTGGTGGGGGCAGTGGTGCTGGTTATTGGAGTCTCCATGGGCTCAAACAGTGGCTACGCACTTAACCCAGCCAGAGATATCGGCCCTAGGCTGTTCACATACATTGCTGGGTGGGGAGAGGAGGTGTTCCGGTAAGACATTTTAACTACATATTTGGACATGCTTATAATCAAAATGTGCTGTAGACAGAGACTGTGGGGGCATTTTTGCTGGGAGAACTTCACATTTCTCACATAGGGATCTAAGTCTACTGTAACAATGCAACTATAAAAATTGTGAAGTTCCTGTGATATGTATAGCAACAATTTCTTTAATCATGCAGTTTGTCTCCGTTTTTCTTTCAGGGCGGGACATAATTGGTGGTGGGTGCCTTTGATGGGTCCTTGTGTCGGCGCTCTCGTGGGTACGCTGATCTACGAGCTCCTTATTGAGGTTCACCATCCAGACATGGGGCTTAATTTAGAGTTTTCCGATCAGGGACAGGACAATACGAGTCAGCCAGAAGTGGAGCTGGGGACAGTACACTCAGAAAAAAAAAGTACTCCAATGACGGACTTGACGGGATCCTAATGTGAAAGAGGATCATCTAAACAGTAATATATCCTAAAGCAAAGGCTTTAAACTCCTATAAGGCCTGCTGCTATTCTGTTCTACCCCATCATTAACTATACCCAACTTATGTACCAGGTGTCAGATTAGACAATGAGAAATGGAGCAGAACTGGCCAGAGCTGAATAGGGCCGTCCTAAGGGATGTGGTTATTCCCATGGCAAGTCATTTGTATCACAATTATGAACAAAGGATTGATATACTGGATGTTTATCAGTACAAAATAGTTGTACATAATATCTACTTGCCTCAATTTAATATTTGGCACCATCCTAGTCTTACGAAGGTCTGAAAAGAATCATCAAAATGCAATTAAGCAATTCTGTCCTTCACGCTTTTATTTTGAAACGGCACAAAAAGTGTATGGCAATTCCGCAAGCAGACAACAATCATGATGTAAAATAAAATGTGAATTAATTGTTTTGCTATATAAATATATCAGGCGACTTAAAAAAACAAAACACATCCATACAAAACGCCTTCATTCAAGTGACAAGATGTTATAAAAACTGAAAAGAAACAAAGGGGGGGGGGTACAGAAAGCACTGATTCTGCAATTAGAAAACAATCATATCAAAGAGACGTGTTCATACTGCTACACATTATTAAAACACACAATACAACTCATCAAAATTGCCCCCTCTGCTTTTCTGAGAATTTATAACTAACAACCTCCGATAGAAATGAAATGTTTCAAATTCATAAAAAAAAACATTTACGATTACAAATACTATACTTATATTCACATTTTCATAACAAGTAACAAAACCCGAAAGCCTTGTTTTAGTGTATATTTTACTATATTTACAACGCAGCATACATCAATAAAACGCATGTGCGACACTGGCAAAAATCTTAGAACTCTGTCGTCCTAGCTATGATTTAGACGTTACAACCATTCACTCAAAACAACACAGGTTAACATATGCAACCTTGTCTCCTACAGAAATGTGTAACAAAGAGAGTTCAAAATCTAACCGGTCAGGTGCATCCAATTCAAACTACTTTTACCATTAATCTTTCTACAAGATTGGCGGCAAAATACTCACACAGACAACACCGATATTGTGTTTCATAAATAAATAGGACAGTCATTATTACTTAAAATCAGTGTTTTCAACTCTCCAAATACACCCTTTTACAGCTTGTTTGGAAACCAGACACCTTTCAGCCCTCTTAACCAATGGACACACAGGAAACGATCTAGGTTTGACCAGAAGAGTGCTTTCATTGTACAATCAACTATCAATGTTAATGTATTTGGCAATGCAATGCAAGATGGAATACCTTTCAAGACATGCCTTTCATGTAAAGAAATGAATAAGAAACATGGACAAATGTGAAAACATTAAAGTACAAATGACCGATGGATACAAACAAAGACAACACAAAAGGAAATGCATTATTAAGAGTGTTTCATGTAGGCTACAACAAACAATAACATTTGTGGCAGGAAAACGTTTGTAGTCACAGAGAAATTGGTGATGAATGTACACCAGCCTTAAAAGGTTTGGGGTCACCCAGAAATGTTTTTAATTCAAATTCATACCTTAATTTAAAGGTGAAAAACTAAGGTGATGCAAATATCTATCATTTTTGGAAATTACTGATTTATAATTAATTATTCAAATACAACAGCAATGCAACTTTTTATTTTTGTATATATAGTATAATATAGTGTATAATATATACTATATTATATATTTGTATAATTATTTTTCCACCAGTTTCTCCCCTCCAATGAATCATCCGACCACATGTCTACAAGTCGGTCAATTCTTTTCACACTGCTCAGCAAACACGGAAGACGTTAAGGCGGTTTTTGAATACAGGGCCACGTCGGGTCAGTCCGGGTTCATCAAGATCGAGTGTACCCATCTACAAACTTCCCGCTTGTTATCGCACCATACCAGACTTGCTCGAAAGAAAAAAAATGTGTAGTACTGCCCGAGACTAACGCAGGCTGGAGGGTGGGGTTACAAACGGAGAAATTCAACGGCCAATGTTTGTTAGTTTCGTTACTTTAAATAAATAATAAATCCCATTTATGCACTTTTACCGTCATTACACATAATAGTAATCGGTACAATGATTTTTATAATAAAATTGCTTACTTCACAATAATTGCAGCAATCACAGGTCCATCTTTGATAAATATTGTGAATTTTAGGCAATGCTTTTGTGTGTAGTGAAAGATGACCTTATATTAATTGCTTTTTTCCTATTTTTTAAATATCAAATAATTGGTTTATTAGCTTTATAAGTGTGTTTCTGAAAAAGGAAATAGCCTTCTAACCAGCGAAATTGTACACCCCTTTTTGCTGCCTTAAAAATGTCACCAGCCCTTTTTTCCATGAATTAAGCCAGACCCATTCACAAACCTCAATGGAAACACAACCCTGACAGACCGTAAAGACGTGGCACAGCGCAGCCCTGCATGGCACGCAAAAGATCTGGTCAGTCAAACACCGCCTTTAAACAGCTCATGTATGAGATGATTATGCTCACCAACAATACTTCCACAATTGAATTTACAGGTGCCCAATCTGGACACAGGGGGTCACTTACTGGAGAGTTACGTGACAGGGTAGATAATCCGACTTATCTGTCCCAAATACTGGGCCAATTATTTTGTATAAATTTGCGCTGACTCATGCTGGAGGGCCGGGGAAACTGGATGTCTGGGCAAATGCAAAGCCACTTCTTCTGCAGGCATTGTAATGTCTAATAATGAAGTATTTTAGCTCATCTATAATTAATATGGTGGGCCATACTCTGTAGTTCTTGTAAAATAATTGAGAGGGGTGTTCAAATAATGTATTTTTTGTAAAACAAAAATCTGAATATTCTTTACAATTCTAATAGCCCTAAGCTACATGTACATCAATTTGTAGTTTAATATTTTTTGTTGTTGTATTATCTAGCTCAGTAATTGTAATAATATGTTGTTTGAGCAGGTTTATCAAGTGAGAAGTCCTATTTTAATTTATTTAGCCCTTTACATTTTCAAAATCTGTCCTATGGTTTAAAGAGTTGAATTTTCTAATGGGATATGAGGATCCAGGAAATGTGTTGATATTTCACCTGATGTAAAACACAATGTTGTTGTGTCTGTTAATTTTTTCCAGACACAACATGGCATTATTTTCAAAGTAACAAAAGTTTAACCCCAATTCGGTCAGAAAAGTGCAACAGCAATAATAGCTTATTTGTGGAGGAGAGCCCCCGTTTTGTTCTTAAAGAGAAGGGATGGACTAAGTGAGAATTTCACAGACTTTTTTTATTTGATATTCTGACATGCAAGTGTCCGATTAACAGTTGTGAGGAGGGAGGCTGTGAGGGAAAAAGATTCCTGTAAAAGATCTTGCTTACATGAAGGTACAGAAAGAAAATGTTGGAAGTAAAGGAACCCACCAAATGGGAGGCGCTGATCTGCCAGAGCATAAGAGACAGGTGAGGACATTGGAAAGGCAGCAGATGGGAAAGAAGGCAGGAAAGATGTTGAGCGATATTTGGAAGATGGTGACCAGAATATATTTAAGGAAGTAATGCTGAAGATGAGTTTGTCCCTGAAACTGACCTCAAGCCTGCAGTGAAGGTACAAAAAACTATGATGAGATTCCAAACACTGCCCCTGCTAGTGTGAGGTATGGCATAGGGCTGAGGCCAACTGCAGATGTAGCAACCACAGTACTGATTGATGCAGGAATCATCACAGAAGACAACACAAGTAAAGTGATTGATGAGAACAAGGTCAAGAGAGCACAGGAGAAGTTGATGAGAGAGCTGTGTGAAGAGTTTGAGGAGAAATGCAGGGGGGGGGTGATCTCCTGCATCCTCTATGATGGGAGGATTGACCTGACTAATATGATGATGGAAGCTGAGGGCAGTGACTAATCTTTTCCTGCAAAGATCAAGGAAGAACACTATAATGTTGCTAGTGGGCCTGGCAATAACTTTACCCCAGAAAAAGCAAGAGCTGGAGCCATATGCTAAGCAGATTGGTAAGGTCCTGTTTGCCTGGCTTAAAGAGAGGGGTTTTGATAAGACCTCAACAAATGTCAACACTGGTATGAATGCTGGAGTAATGAAGAAAGTGGAGCTGCACATGGGTGTGCAACCTGGTTGGTGTGCAACCTGCACACTGGTGAACTACCCAAGCGCCATCTCATTGTTGACCTTGATGAACCTACTCAGTCAGACAACAGTTTTCGGGGCCAATTGGAAAGCTGCTTGATTCTGCTACAGACTTGGATATTAAATCCTAACTTCACCCCAAACTCTGTTGGCCATCCACTGATCAAGTTGCTGGAAAAGGTCATTCAAGATCTCTCAACTGATCAACACTATGGCTATAAGATTGTCTGTGCATTTAGGGATGGAGTGCTTCCTGCCAAGTTGGCTCTGTTAGAGATTGGACCAGTGAACCACAGCCGCTGGCTCACCACAGCAAACAGACTTCTCAGGCTCTGGGTGTCAAAGCACAAACTTAAAGGAAAGAACTTAAAGAATCTAGCCTGGGAGAACCCCGACGGACTTCTGTCAAATTTAGATTTGCTCTGCAAGTCAGTCTGGCCAAGAGCCCATTCTAGCCCATTTCCAATTTTTCCAAATCGAGGCACAACCGTTGAGGCGGGCTTTATACGATGACGATGGCACAGCTTTATACTGTCATTGGTTGAACCAGACAACCGCAACGATAGCTGCGCCAATGGAACATCTGCAATATTACTTGAAAATCTAAATCTGCAATTGCGTCTGTTTTAAGCGATTTGAACGTTTCCTTTTTGTTAAAAACCAAGCAAAAAACAACACTGGAAGCCTTCATATAAAAAAAGGTGTTGTCGCACTCTTGCCGACTCGACCCAGCAAAAGTCTGATATATTCAATTGCGCCGACAGGCATTTGAGCGGCGTTCGTTGGTGACGCTCCTTTGGAAATGGGCTGTGAATGAACCTTGCCCAGACCCACTCTCAGTTAGAACTGAGAAGGGTCTGGTGTTAACCAGGCTATAAAGAATCTGCAATGAATTGTCAAATTCATTATTGGCGTGTACTCTCCATGTTGGTTCAATGCAAAGGTAAAGCAATCCTGGATTGAAAGGCACATCCTGTTTCTGCTGGACAGCCTCAAGTCTCAGATGAAGGAAATGCTGGACGTTGTGATGCCGACAGTGAGATCTGCTTGGTATGCCCACAGTGAAGCCACTACTGTGTTCTGAGGATCAGAGAGAGAGGATTGCGGGGGTGGAAAGAATCCTGGCCATCAATGGAGAGGGGGACCAGAGACTAAGCTGGGGGACTCTGTCAGAACCAGGACACCTGACATCAATTATGATATCAACTGGCCTTGCCAGAAGCAAAGTATTGAGAGGGTTGTTAAAATGGTGACTGAGGCTTCTTCTAAGTACTTTTCACAAGAAGAGAGATGGAGGGATCAGGGCTCAAGAGATCAACAGGAGGCTGATGTCTAAGAATAAATCAAAGAAGGACTTTCTTCAACCTAACAAAGTTCATGAAGACAGGAGACTGTTCCTTGTAATTGTATCCAGTCATATTCATGCAGTTCAATAGTCAATAAATATGTAAATTTGATTTGGCTCTGTAAATATAAATTATTTCCCTTATATCTATTAATGTATTATAGAAGATTACATTTTGAAATACAAAAATTATGTAGGTTATAGAGTCATCCTATCAAAAAAATAAACTCATATTTGAATTCCCGATGAAAAAATAATTTAGACACCCCTCATGTTAGGATTTTCTTCCGATTCATGTTAGCACCTAAGTATGACCTACCCTAAAATGTATCATATTTTGACAATTATTTCTTATCAATGTAATGCTATCTTGGTGAATGAAAGTATCACAACACACAAAAATTCATGGGTGACCCCAAACTTTTGAACGCTAGTGTATATGGTGGGGGCAGATGTCAACGCAATAATCATGTGACCCTAATCTTTACAATACCGGTCGCCGTTTCATCTCCAGTCTACTGCTTTGGAATGACGTTCGACGACTGAATGCCGTTAGCAATGAATTCAGATCCCAAATTATTTGGACTGCTTATCATCCCCCATACCTTTGTCACTCCAAGACCCAATCCCTCAATCCTACATACTGGAATTTGACCCTAAACCTCCGGTTTGTTCTCCCCCAGTTCTAACTGTAACAGAACTTAACCAGGATCAGGTGTAGGGCATCTTCACCCTACTGGGGCTTGTCTGTCTTGTGGGCGGCGATGAAGGCCATTCCATGGGTCCTCAGGTGGGTGTTGAGGTCAGAGGCCCTGTCAAAGCGCCGGCTGCAAACCCGGCAGCTCAGGTTTCCCTCACCGTCCTCCCCCTTCTGGGAGGGGGAAGAGGGTGAGCCATCCGCGGAAGAGGAGAGGGGGGCGCGGGCTGGCCTTCGCTCGGAATCCCCTTGGGGATCCCTCACACGGTGGGTGATGAAGCGGTGGCGCCCCAGTGAACCAGCCGAAGCGAAACACACCCCACACTGCAGGCACTGGAAGGAGGCGGCGTCAGCGCGGTGCTGCGGAATGTGGCGCTGGAACTCGGCACCGTCCTCTGTGGCAAAGCCGCACGGCACGCAGCGAAAGAGACTGTCCTCCTCCTCGGGTTCGGCAGGCACCGATGCGCGCGTTCTCTTCGCGGGGCCGGCACCGTCCTCACCACCCACCTCTCTGGCCTCGCCGCTCTCCTGGCCGCCCCGTTCCTCGAAGCCAGTTCCTGCCCCTGGTGGACCTCCCTCCCCGTCTTGTTCAGACGAGCTGCCTGGCCCCTCCGCCAGGGCTGACCGCTTCCTGGTCTGAGGGGGGCCCTGGAGGGCGATCAGGGGGCATGGGAAAATATAAGAGCAAGTCAAGTACTTTAACATATTCTTATTAACATATAAACATATTCTAGAACAGTAAATCCAAACCAAAAGTGTTTGTGTATGTTGGTAATTGTTGGTGATTAGATAATATTCTATGCCTACAGAACGGTGTGCCGCAAATATGAAAGCACAATGTCAGTATTATTTAAACCAAAACTAACCAATAAACCCTAACAGCCGATTAGAGCCCTTTTCCAATCACACAGCTCTAACATTTAACATTCCATCTTTAGAAATATAAATACAACAATTGTCTAGTTATGACTAGACCAAGACCCAGCACAATTTTTTAAAGGATTTTAACAGACCTGTCCGTCAGGGGTTCTAATCCGGTGATGGACTCGGATGTGTTTCTCCAGAATGAGTTGACTACTGAAGGTCCGCTTGCCCTCTGTGCAATATCTGCAAATGCATGAACACAGTGCTTTATTAAATCAAACAGGAGTTGTCCTGTTTATATTTTTATTTGTAATTAACCTTTATTTAACCAGGTGGGCAAGTTGAGAACCGTTTCTCATTTGAGACGGCTACTAAAAGTGTAGAGGTACAGAGAACATTAAGTTACACATGTAATTACAAGTCAAAGTCAAAGTTGTTTATTTATCATATGCATTGAATAACATACATCATCCTATGCAGAGAAATTATTTTGACATGGCACGGCGATTCTATGCAGTGGGCTTAAAAACAAGAATTACAACAATATAAGAATTTTAAAATATCAATGATATTTTTAATAATAAAACGCTATGTACTGAGCAGTGGTCTGGAAAATGTACAACAGTAGTAAATATTATAGATTGGCATGGAAAATTGCTTTTAAAGGTGCATTTGAATTCTGCTACATCAGATGTAGAGAGCATAAAGTGACCAGAGAGTGTTAGTGCTCAACAGACGATTTGCGATCAGTGTCTGTGTTCCATGTTGAGCAGCCGAATGGCCTGTGGGAAGAAACTGTTTTTAAGTCTGGTGGTCCGTGCC
>JACXGM010034117.1:0-12075 GCA_016801145.1 Umbra pygmaea | reverse complement strand
TATTTAGTGAAAATAATTCATTTATTTGAAATACACTTCAGGTTTTCATTAATCGCTTTCAATGACTATAGCAGTAACCTCAGTTAACACCGCATTTTCCTTTAACAATCGACGCCTGATTTTAAGCTTCCAAATAAAACAAATAAGCGGTTGGCCTGCAACTGAGACCTGAGCGTCTTTATTTTTTCTCAGAGAAAATATTTTTCTTTGCCAGATTTCGCTCATCCATGTCGTAAATTCTAAGGGCGAGGCCTCGAATCAATGCAAATTTGTGGGCGTGTTATTTAAATTACGATGGTTTTCAACCGTCTGATTTATCAACAGCCGCTCATTCGTACGCTGGAATTGGAGTGATACGAAAGTTTTGTAAATCACACGTGAGTTTCGTCGTAAGATGATTTCTGCGCTCAGATCTACACTGGTTTCTACGCACGTTTGATAAATGAGGGCCATTGTGTTTACTGTCTCTTTCTTATTTTCCCGAGTGTTTTAGTTATTCATTGTGTTATTATTGTGTTTTGTTCTCTTTCTTAGTTCTTTAGTGTTCCCCTATCTGTTGTGGATGTTGTGGAATCTTGATAGAGGTTTTTTGGTGCCTTCTAGTGGGATTTATGGTATATGTACAGTTAGTTAAAGGTACAATATGTAGTTTTCCAAAACAATAACAAAAGATTTACTTTGCATTAAAAAAGCAAACATCACTACACTCTTCACTCTTCGGTTGTGAATAAATCCTTATTCTTATTTGGGAAATGCCTCCTGCCAACTATTTATACCAACATTGTGAAAGATAATCGTATTTATCTAACCCAAATCCTGGGCAGCACTATGCCAATTTGCGCTACCTCACACAGGATCCCTGGGGAAAATCAGAAACTGGCAATACATTCCACCTTGCAATACTTTCTACACAATGTCCAAGTATCCAAACTAACTCTATGTGAAGCATTATAGGTAATATAATCTGGAGGGGTTTTAGCCAATAGGTAAGATACTGGAGCAAAAAAAACAGAAATATTATGTTATCAGTATGTGTTTACAGTATGTGTTATTTAATTATCACTAGGCAGCCTTGTTGAATAGTCTTATGTCTTTGGGGGTAGATGATATGTAGGGTCTTATTGGTTACAGACTTTAGCCTCTGGAATCTAATGCCATGCCTGCAATTTAGAGAATAGTCTATAGCTCGAGTGGCTTAGTCTCAATAACATATGACAAATTTCTGAAAAGAAATGGCAGAATCGTTTAATAACCATGCCACAAAACATCAGTTATCTTTTTGGATGACATGATGCCATAATCTCTGCTTGTGCAGGCAGAATGTTATTACGGTTGTATTTAAATCTTTTGATGTCATCATGCATTCAAACATTGCATCAGTCAGAAACAGGTGTTTGTTTGCTTAATTCAGATCCAAGTTGTATACTGCCATCCTCTGGTCTCATTTAAAACTACACATCTTTTTAATATTTCCAGTCAAGTTTCAGACATCACATAATACATGGTGCCTGGAATGACACACATTCAATAATTATGTACATTTATTTTGCAATAACTGAGTCAATTGTTGATTGTCGTCAATATGCATCACGCTTGTAACTTAAATACTGAAACATGATATTACAATACTAAGGAGACCTGTGTCATGGTCTCTGAATATGTATTTAAATGTGATTCATACTTAACATAATCAGCAGACAGGACAGGGCCATAGCCAAACAATATCTGTCCATTACTTGGATTTATATATTTTTGCACACTTAAAAAAGATGAGCATAGAAGATGTATAAAACAGACACAATCATGCAAGCTAATTACCTAAATCAAATGTGAACTACTATATATTAATTTCATTAAATGTCAAAACATGTATCAATTGTTGAGGGACATGTTGCTGTCAAATTTGACACAAAGATCAACATTTGGTTGTAGTTTTTCATTTTACTTGAAATGCATTTTTCTTCATAATTGAATGCACAAATCAGCCTGAAAACATGACAATTTACACAACGTTTGGGGAATCTTTTGTGCTTGACAGCACCACCTTTACCACAAACTGACAATAATTATTTAAGGCTGATTGTATTAGAGCTGTGAGAGCTATATAAAAGTTGTGTGACCAGTGCTGCCATATCCATACATTTCCAGAAAATTTAACTACTTTGAAGTCAATGTCGCTGGTGAAAATATATTGTTGTGTAAAGGGTTTATAGGCTATTTCTAAACTGAATAATGGCCGCTGCATTTTCCTTTAAATAAATGTGATCTAATCTGTGTATCCCCGCTATAAGTAAAGGGCCGTGTCCATGACCAGTAGTTAACACCTTGCACACTGCTAGGTAAAATATGCATCCTGACACAGCTAGGGCACTGTAGCCAGCTAGCAGGCAAGTTGTTGTTGCTTTTCCTAACATTATTTAATGCCAATGACTTCCTACCCAGATGTTGATATGACTTCAGTGTTAAATGTTGGTTCAGGATACTGTAACAAAAATAAAATAACTTTTGCTTATTTATTTATTTGGGGCTACAACATCACAATAAAACTAGAATGCGGTTGCACTTCAATAGATCAGTGACAGCGGGTTTTAAAGATTAAAATATTTAATCTTTGAGCACACCAGAAAGCAGCGCTCTGAGTGTTGAGCTCAGAACGATAATGCCATCTTTAGGTTGGCAGCAAATGCTTGCCCCTTAGCAAATGAATGGCACAGCTGGAGCAAAGCATTTTTTTATGCTGGCCTTGGCCCTTGGTGGCCTGCGCCTGGTAGGGAAGGAGAGAAGGCTATTGGGTGTGTGTAAGAGAGTGAGTAGATCGTTTTGTGAGAGAGGAAGCTTGTTTTGACATTTCAGTAATTTAGCAGACACTCTTATGCCCTCAACCAAGGTGACTTACAGTAAGTACAGGAAAGTCCTACTGGAGCGACTCAGGGTAACGTACACAACAACATTTGGCAGTCGGCAACCTTTCAACTACAAGTCAGACTCTAAACCACTGAGCCATCTGATGTCATTACACAAAGAAATAATAACAGTGGTACGTGGCATGTGTGTGTGTGAGCTTGTCTCCTATCATGCAGCGCAAGGTTTTCAACTGTGTCTGACATTCTAGCTACTATGTGTGTAGGATGGCCGATTTAACTTGCCAGTCCTCATTGATATAGTAACATGTCATGTCATGAGCAGAAAAAAAGCAGAAGAAGTATTTGGAAATATAAAAACATTTGATGCTTTTGACATATTGAAAATAAAGTAGTTCAACACTACTCAAGACAGGTAATCCTCTTTGTTTAATTGTTTTTTATGATGTATGCAAAGAATGTCTTTAAGAACATGACATTTTTTACAAGAGCAAAGATTCTACATTGATCTAGCCTCTTATTTTTGCTCTCAAAGTGCACCAGATTGATGCGTTTAACTTTAAAATTGACAAAATCTTCTTCTGAGGGAGCCTGCCCCTAGAGAGTCAGGGGTTCGCCATATCTTTCTCAACTTTTTTACCCCTGACCTGTTTACATGCCTGATATTCTACACTTCTCAAAATAATTAATGGAATGCTGAAGTCACACATCGGGTATTAATAAACAAAACATACTAAACATCAAAATATTTACTGAACATTGTGTAATTTGTTAGGAACAAATGACATAACAACAGTCAACGAAAACCAAAATCATCAACCAATTGAGGGCAGAATTCAAACTCACACTGAAAATCTAAGTAAACATTTGAAATCACAGGCAAATCCAACTTTCATTCTCTAGCTTTTGTATTCATCCCCAAGGGCTAGTGTCTGTACCAATGACACGCTCTGACTACTTTACCCTGGAACTTGGGACCAGGAAGGGTTGCCCTCTGTACCCTTTACTTTTCACTATTGCCATTGAGTCCCTTTTGGTGGGTTGCGGGCCTCTCTTTTAAAGTTGTGTAACGGGACTGCGTTGAGCATAGCTTAACATTGTATGCGGATGACATGCTGCTTTATGTACATAACCTGCAACCTTTTTACCCTCCATTCTCTCCATTCTGGAGATCTTTGTGTTTTTGTCTGGTTACAATTGTACTGTCCAAAAGAGTGAGTGCTTCCCAATCAATCCAGCAGCAATACAGCTTCAGTAGATACTGTAGACTTGCCCTTTCAAAGCTATTTCAATCAAACACATCTTAACAGGGCAAGTTACATTTTAACATAGGACCCCTTCTTTGATATCACCTTCACAATTCCTGCATCCATTAAAGTTGTGGGTTTATGGAGAGTTCCTGCTTGAATATCTTTGCAGCATGTCAGAATAGCTTCCCAGAGCTGCTGTTTTGATGCAAACCGCCTCCCACCCTCATAGATCTTTTGCTTGAGGATGCTCCAAAGGTTCTCAACAGGGTTGAGGTCAGGGGAGGATGGGGGCCACACCATTAATTTCTCTCCTATTATGCCCATAGCAGCCAATGACACATAGGTATTCTTTGCAGCATGAATGATGCATTGTCATGCATGAAGATGGTTTTGCTACAGAAGGCACGGTTTTACTTTTTGTAACATTGAAAGAAAGTGGTCAGTCAGAAACTATATACTTTGCCGAGGTCATTTTCACACCCTCAGAGACCCTAAAGCTACCTACCAGCTCTCTCCCCTTGATTCCGGCCCAAAACATGACTCTTGCTGATGTCGCTGCCTTATTGGGACAAGGTGGCTATCCGCCAACCATCCACTTCTCCATCCATCTGGACCATCCAGGGTTGCACAGCACTCATCAGTAAACAAGACTGTTTGAAAATGAGTCTTCATGTATTTCTGGGCTCACTGCTTGTGAGCGTTGGTTAGGGGTGGCAAAATAGAGACTTATGTCACCCTGCAGCCCAGGGTGTGTGTGTGGAGAGATAGGGAGACCCAGGCAGGTAGATGGTTGTCGCTTGTTTACTGGACTAGCCGGGAAAACATACATGTAATGCAGTTGCAGTCGAACAGCTGAAGCGAGTGCACAACAGTTATACTTACATAGCTTATTATGCACTCACAGTGGCATAAACATTGAAAACAAATGTATTATATGTGTAGAATGAACATATAAACTCAAGCACATACAACACTCTTTTCAAAACCTAGTATGCTTGCATGTGAACAAGTAAATGTTAGTGCACCACGATACCATATATATTACCATGCTCTCACAGCGGCATGGGAGGCTGACAGCTAATTTACAAGTAAAGAGCTTACGCATAAACTTCCAAACTTCAACGACACACTTTTCACAACTTACATTAAAAATGGTAGCTCCCAGACAGCCTTCTCACACAACAAACAGATCATCACCAGTGACAATATAATAATGACTCGCGCCACTCTCTGCTCCACTGAGCACTAAATAGGGCTGAATGGAGACCGGCTGGAACCAGTTCCTAATTAGACCGGTCTCTCCATCAACCCGATCAGGCAACAGTAGAACAGGGAGTGGCGCACACTTAACAATAATCTCCCATATATAGAAAATAGAACATAAACCCCCACAAATAAACATAAACATCTATATACACAATCAGAGTCCATGTCTCAGTTCACCTGCCACACCATCCCACAAAATAAATAATGTTTATGACACTTAATTCCAATTTGCATAATAATTTGGAACGTGGTGTATATATAAAGATATATATATATATAGAGAGAGAGAGATATCAGGCCATCATCCCATCATAGTAACCTAACCATCCAAGCATTCAATGTGCTTATTCATCCCCTCTCCTACATACCCTCCCCCCACTTCTCCCCAGGCCATTGCTACAAATGAGAAAATGTTCTCAGTCAACACGCCTGGTAAAATAAAGGTAAAACAAACAAACAACCAACCTTGCTAAAGCTTCCCCTGCCCAGCACAGAGATCATCCTGAAATCCTGCAAACACAGTGGGCTCTGGCTCTGTCTGATATCAGGAAAGAAAGTGCATAATATATACAATCAGTCACAGCAAAAACAGCACATTGCAATGTATGCATTTAACCTTTACTGTAAAAATACTGTAAAAATTTATTTAGAATTAAACAGACAATGTACTGGCAAAAAATCAACGGAACAATTTTCCATTATTTTTCAGAGAGTTATTAAAAAAAAAACAGAATGTAATGTATAAACATGGTGAGTGTCTGTTAATAGATGGAAACTATCCATCTATTAACAGATACTATCATATTCCTCGCGAGACGATTAAAGTTTACTGAATAAAACACAAAACACACAGCGCAGGAACCACAGCATAAAACACAACATCCCCTCCGGAGATCAGAGTCGCTGGTCTACTAATCACCGGTCCTAACGCACCACCCCTGCAGCCCAGGGCTGCACATATCCAACGCACCCTAATTACTCCCTCTACACCTGTTCCTCATCACCTCATCACCACCTTTACAAATACTCCAGGTTGCTCATTGTTTGATGAGCTGTATTGTCGTACATAGCGTATTTGTCTAATATGTATTTTATATTTTGTCTTGGAGTGTTAAGATTATATAAGTAAACCCTCTTCATTGCTCTGCACCTGCTTCCGTCTCACTATTTCAATGCACTCTAATTACAGGTAGCACAACATCCTGCCATCCACAATTAGCTGGTCCCTGAAGCTTAGCAGAGTTGGATTAGGTTTGTCACTGGATAGGAAAATTTAAAAATGTAAAATAGCAATGCACCAGCACAGTATTCTATAATGTGGTGCTGTAGTTTATTTTTCTCTGTATAGCCCTTTTTCAGAACAGTAGCGTACTAGCTGAATACATATCCTACTACTCGATACATTACTCATTGTGAATTGAGTATCGGAGTTGCTAATGTTTTTGATGTCATAGATGATGGTAAGGAAGTCACCATAGTTTAGCTACTGTAACATTTTGTTGCTTAGGTTGAGTCATGTATTTATCTACGTTTTTTGTATATTGTGTCCTTTGTATATTGTGTGTACAAGCAAGTTATCGTTTTTATTTTCTTGTCTTTGGGGGAATCACAATACATTCCTGTTAATGTGTGTCAGGTACAGTACTAAACATGCTCCTATTCTTCCTATGTTTGCAGGGTGATTTTGGAACGATAGAGGATGTGGAGTCATCTGAAAGGGAAATACAGGAAGAGAGAGTGAAAGAAATATAGAACTAAGTGTAGAGTTTAGGCCTATATAATATATCACTGCACCAGAAAAACACAATAATGTGTTAAAACACTATATCTACCCATGTAACTCATGGAACATAAACAGAGTTGTTACAGTGTAGTAATACAGACACCAGCCCCTTTTACATGCTCTCAGCTTGCTCATTAATGTCACTCTCAGTGCTGCTCTCCTCATCACTCTCTGTTTCTTCTTCTAGTCTGTGCCTACGCAACCTGTGCTGGTGGATCATTGACAGCCACCTTCTCCTCTTCTTTTTTTTCTGTGTAGAGGACTTCCAGTTTGCTAATTTGTGAAAAACCCTTGGGTGACTGCAAAAGACCTGCACCAAGACTTGGTGGCAAAAAGCACTGAGGTTTCAGTGAGCATAGTAAGGCACATACTAAATGCAGAAGGTTTACATGCCAGAACTCAAAGACGTACACAACTACTGACCCAAAAGCACAAGAGACATTGGCTCCAATATGCTCAAAATCATATAAAGAAGCCACAGAGGTTTTGGGATTCTGTTCTGTGAAGTGATGAAACAAAGTTTGGAGGAAGAAGAATGAAGTTTACTCTGAAAAGAACACTCTGCCCACAGTCAAGCATGGTGGTGGTTCGGTGATGCTTTGGGGTTGCTTTGCATCCTCTGGCACATGAAACCTGCAGTGTGTGAAAGACAAGATGGGTTGAAGAATCAGGAAATACTAGGAGAAAATGTCATGCAGTCTGTGAGGAAGCTGAAGCTTTGGTGTCATTGGACCTTCCAACAGGACAATGAATTTCAAGAATACCTTAAATTCCACCAAGGCTTGGTTGCAGAAAAAGTCTTGGAAGATTCTACAGTGGCCATCCCAGTCACCTGACCCAAACCCCGTAGAATATATCTGGGGCGATTTGAAGAAGGCATTTGCAGCATGCAATTCCTCAGGAACGCTGCCAGAGGCTGGTGTTTGGCTATGCATCTCATTTGCAGCAGGTCTTAACAGCAAAAGGGTGCTCTACTAAGTACTATTTTTAATGCAACTGTAATGTAAATTTAACAGTAACACTTGTGCATCAAGAAGCAGTGGAATGGGAAATGAGCATGTGTGGTCCAGGGTTGCTTTCCATATTGCTAGAGGGAATGATTGTAACAAATGGGCTACAGGGAGTCGTCGGGAGGCAGATGCGAAGTTGAAAATAAAGATTGAAAAGACCTATAGTGAACACTCAAAATAAACACGACTTGTTTATAACACTCAAAAGGCATGTTTATAACACACTCTCAGACTGCACACATAGCACACAAATCAGGAAACAATGACCGACTGGGAATAACACAAACAGTGGGCTTAAATACACTAATTGATTAGAGGATAACTATCAACTGTGAAAGATTGACGAGACAAACAGACGATCGATTGGATGAATATGAGGTAATGTTCAAAAGTCTGGGGGAAAATATAAACATGAAACAGATTCAGGACAGGCACCGAATCTAACCCTGCCATAGCTAGAATCCGTAACAATGAAGTTAATGACTGCTACTCTTTATGGGTTCTGTGTCATAAGGCAAATATGTGAAAGATCAGCGTCACACCATACTCTATATGGATAAGATATTTAGCGGGTTCAGTGATCCTATAGAAGCACAAAAACAATATGAAAATATTTGTTTGAGAGAGGTTTGTAGATAAGCTGGAACAAGCAAATTAAGAACAATTACCATAACAAGTGTTTGAGGTGGGGACTGACGGATGACAATGTAGATGGTCTAGTGACAAACTATGTGTCATTTGTTCTAGTGGCTGGATTTGATTTAAGCCTGATTAGTTGCAGAGAGTAAACAATCCAGCCAAATGCCAATGCTTATAAGTATCGATATGCTCTACATCCATTTTATGAGAGAATGTTTATGTAACAGGCAGGTATTTGAGACTGGAAAGCATGCATATTGTTTTACTTGAATTGAGGACTCATTGGAAATAATTGCCAGCACTACGGCCAGTAGCAGGGAGCCCAGGATTGCATTGCTGTTTTGCATCTGAAAGCTAAGCAGGGTAGGGCTTTGTCAGTCCCTGGGTGGGAGATGCTGCTAGAAGTGGTGTAGGGCCAGTAACAGTATCAGTCCACTCACTCTTGGAATGCTATACAGAGTAACCTAAAACTAGATGTTATATGCATGTTAAATTACCTATTTATTGTTGCATGTAACTTTTTTTTATATTGGGATTGTTTTAAGTTGCAGTACCCAGTACGTGGTCTTAGGCTGTATTCTCAATTTAAATTAGGTTGAAAAAACAACAAACTCTACCTTCTGGTCTAACGATCAAACCACAGTGTATCTTCGGATTGGACGTTAAATGGGTGTCCCGACTCTCATTGGTCACTTTAGATCCCATGGCACTTATTGTAAGGATAGGTATTTTTAAGGAGAATTCCGGGCGATTTCAAAACGTAGCTCTGTTATTTGCATATCTAAAGTGCTGTCAGTAGTGTTAATAACTCAAACAATCTGTATTGCCAAAACTGTGTTTACATTTTTGCTCCAGTATACAACCATTACACATTTATGGGGCAAGTTTTAAAAAGTGCTTTGAGCCTCTAAACATGTTCGAAATGTCATTAATAGTCCATATCCATGTGCAGTGATTCCTTATAGTAAACACAGCACATTTGAATGAATCAGTCAGTGTACATACCTCTGTTTATTTAACTCTGGTATACTGACTAGATTTTCAACCTTGCACACCAAATTTTTCTAGAAATAATTTTAATTGTTCTTCAAGGAATTTTTTTTAACCTACTCAATCAATCAATCAAATTTATTTATAAAGCCCTTTTTTGTCACAAACTTCTTTGACAGACACCCGGCCCGAGAACCCCAAAAGCAAGCAACACAAGTGATGCAGAGTGGCTCGGAAAAACTCCCTAGTAGGTGGGACCTGGGAAGAAACCTGGAGAGAGGCCAGACTCAAGGGGGTGGCCAGTCCTCTTCTGGCTGTACCGGGTGGGGGATCTGAAGGTACACCGTCCATTGTAATAAGGTCACTTTGTTTATTTGTTTATTTGTGTTCAATTATTGTCCAGCAATGAAGATATAATGGGTGGACTGTGACCATAGCCTTTATGTAGCATCAATTCAGTTTGGTGGTCTTGTGAAGGAAGAACGTGATGCCCCCTGGAGATGAAAGCTGGCGTCATCAGGTGGAAACGTGATCATCAACCGCAGTGACATGGGATCTAGCACAGCAGCGGGTTGGGCACAGGACGGGGACAGGAAGGAATCATCAGGCCACATGGTCCTGCCGCATGTTCCTAGGGTCCTCCTAGGATGAACATGTCATCAGGAACATTAGTGTTGGCATACCTTGGGTCCAGTACCTTGACACAGCTCTGACCCCAAAATGAATATATAATCTGCCTCTGGGGGCAGAAAAAGTTGACATTGTTTTTCCGGATGATATCACCAAGAGGCAACATGTATAGTGAGAACAGTAGCGGTCCCAAAACAGAACCTTGTGGAACACCAGATCATACCTTTGATTGTTTGGAGGACAGACCATCCACAGATACAAACTGATATCTTTACGATAGATAGGATCGGAACCATGTCAAAACATGTCCACGTGATTTCAGTAATGCAGGGCCTAGCATGATTAAACAAACGCTGTAACGTCGAGGCAATGTTGTTAAACAACTTAAAAACTATTTAAACATCCACATCTATGGGCTAGTCCATAATACAGCTCTTTGGCTGTAGTTCAGTTTTGGGATTCTTCTCCTTAGATGAGCAGAGTACTTTCTCAGGAAAATGAGAAAGCCCCACCTGACACGCTCATGTTTCAGAGTTGTGAGGCTGACAGGCAATGTAGTGATATTACAATGAATATACACATGGTGGCAATTCAGGCCATGGTAATATGGAACCAATATTATTACAGGTACATATTAGCATTTGTAATGATAGAGATTACTGGAAGATTCTTAAAGGCCAGCCATAGGGCCTCTCATTAACATCAGCTTTATGGTTAATATATTTTGAAAACTAAAAATCACTGTTTCAGTAAGAATTCACCCCAATGGAGTTTCTCCAATGTCACATTACAAAGAGACTGCCATTGATTTTACTATTATGTTAAAGTGAGAAGAAATTGTAGAAATGTTGTTACATGTAAATATGTTTGTGGCCAGTTGCACTAGCTGGTAGGCTGGGGAGGTCCGTTGTAGACCAATTTTATAAAAGCAGGGTTCAAAGAACTGTAGGAGGAGACAATTTCCGATTGTTAGGAAAGTGATGATGCACATCCTATCCAGGAGAGAAACATATCGGTAGCGGTGTGCAGATGTTTTGGTTAAGCTGTGATTGTCACGAGCGTTGGTGTGGTGCGTGTGTAAAGGAGAGAGGAGGACTCAGGCAGGCAGTGTGGCAAGCGTACTTGCTGGATTTATTGGTGTAGATCCGGAAAACACAGGGCGAACAGGTTGCAGGGTACGACCTAGCCGAATATGCATATAACGAGATTTCTAACACTATAGACCACGTGCTATCAACAGCTGCACAGAACGCTGAACACTTAATACACAATTATACTTCTCCTGGGAATACGCACACTCTTCATACATGGAGTGACTGGCACAATGTCAGGAAGGAAATATATAACAAACACTCACTGCATCTAAACATGGACTTAGGTGACTCACTTTTCACAACCTTGCTTAACGTACTCCCGGACCGACCTCCAACATCCCTCGCACTCACACCAACATGACAATATAGTAATGAACCGCGCCCTCCTCCTTCTTCTTCTTCTTCTTCTTTGGGGTTTATGGCGGATCGCACCAATAGTTTCCTGAGGTGCATGTACCGCCACCAACAGCACCGGAGAGCGAGGCCGGACACGGCCCACCCACTTCACCACCACCCCAACACTCCACGATCCCAGAAATTAACCCCCCCCCC
>JACXGM010034116.1:0-12075 GCA_016801145.1 Umbra pygmaea | reverse complement strand
GGGGACAGTGCCATGAGTGAGGGAGAGGTTGACAATGCGTGTGATGTAGGGACAAAGTGCAGGCAGACAGGCTTTAATGAGAGATGCAGGAATGGGATCGAGGGAACAGGAAGTTGTCTTGGATGATAGTATGGTTTTGGTGATATAGGCAGAATCAATAGGGGAGAAAGTACAGAGGTGAGTGTGTAGGACCACCGGCAGACAGAGTGAGTAGTCAGCAGTTGGGGTAGGGGCAGAGGGAGACTGACCAGACAGTGATGCATTGATTGTTGAGATTTTGTCTCTGAAGAATTTAAGGAAAGCATTGGCAGGCAGAGTGGATGAGCTGTGATTGTTATGGCGAGGCTGAAGTAGCTTATTGACTGTTGAGAATAAGGTATGTGGGTTCATGTTAGATCTACTGATAATGTTGGAGAAGTAGGAGGACCTGGCAGCACTGAGGGCATCTCTGTATGTAGAGAAGTGATGTTTGTATGCTTCAGTGTGAATAGTGAGCCCAGTCGAACTAGCTAGGCGTTCCAGGTGTCTACCAACCTGCTTCAGAGAACGAAGCTCAGCTGTAAACCAGCTAGATCAATTGATAAATGATACATGCTTAGTTCTAAGTGGTGCCAGGGTGTTGAGGGAGGTAGACAGAGCACTGTTGAACTGATTAGCCAGATCATCGGGAGTGTTGGGGGCAAGATCCAGGGGTACTGCAGAGCAGATGGCATTGGAGAGATGGAGAGGGTCAACAGCTTTGATATTACGGAAGGATATAGGGCGCTTATCAATGTTGTGGGGTATGTTGGAGGAGAAAGAAAAATGTAAGATCTTGTGATAAGACAGGGGGAACACAGAAGGGGAAATATTTGAGATGTCAAGACCAACAGAACAAACAAGGTCAAGTGTGTGCCCCTTGATGTGAGTGGGGAAATGGACATGCTGGGTGATGTTAAAACAGTCCAGTGCAGCAATAAAATCAGTGGTGAGTTTGGAGTTTGGTGAGTCGACATGGATGTTCATATCACCAAGCAGGAGTAGGCGGGGTGCGAAAGATGTAATGACTTTGAGTAGATCACCTAGGTCAGAAACAAATGATTCCTTATGTTTTGGGGGACAGTATACAAGAATAGTGGTGAGGGAGCATGATGTTTTATAGGCAATGTATTCAAATGAGGAGAATGAGGGAAGTGACAATTCAGTTAAGTTGAAAATGGATTTGTACAATACAGCAAGGCCACCACCATGACCAGTGAGGCGGGGGTGGCACAGGTAACTATAACCAGAGGGAGTAGCTGCATTCAGTGAGAAAAAAATCATCCATCAATTGCCAGGTTTCAGTTAGAAAAAGGAAGTCCAGGTTGTTATCGATTATTAGTTCAAGGAGCATTGGAGCTTTATTGTTAATAGAACGCGTGTTGAGGAGAGCAAGATTGGTAGTTCGGCAGGGTGCAGTGGGGGTACAGATGATTGTAGGTTGGAGGGGGCGCAGAAAACAAAGGTTTACAGTTCGGTATGATGGGTATCTAGGAGGACGGGATTGAGACAGGATAGAAATTATATTGCTACCAGTGTTGGTGTTGGCAGACCATTTTCGACGAGAGCTACGATGTAGGTAGAGACGTCTACCAAGAATGCCAGATGCACAGGCACGCTGGGTTACAACATGATGAGGGCGCTAATTTTTGTTAAAAGATAATAGATCCAAATGGGAGTAGAATATAGTAGGAGGACAAAAGTTGGGTGAGCGCTTTGATAAACCAGGGCACAATGTCAACAGCAGAACCAGGGGGAAATAAGACGGTGGGTACATGACAGTGAATTTATGGATCCAGTAGGCTATAATCCCACGGAAACACAGGACAGGCTATCCAAACTAACCTAACCAGTACCAGAGCCTAGCAGTTAGAAAACCCAACAGCAAACACAACCCACACCAGTAGACCTTAAAACAAAGAGAGAGTGGAGACTTACTCAGAGTAAAATTGTCGGCTGGAGCCCAGGCCACAACAACCAGGTGGAGACCAGCTTGACACAACTTAAGCAAAAGAGAGGAGCAGATACTGTAGAGATAGCCGTTCAGCATGGTGGTCTGGAGGAAGTATGAGCCCAGTCGAGATGTGAAGTTTGTTTCAGGTGAATTCCGGTACAATTATTGTCCAGTAGGAATTTGCAAAAACAACCATCAGAAGATATATTCCAGTGGAAGAATAATTAAATCAGCGAGTCCTTCTTTAACACAACATGCAGTCCACGCCAGGAAGATGTAATAATGCAGACTAGCAATAGCTAGTTATCGTGACAATCAACTGATGTCCAGCTTCACACCCAGATAGCCAGAGGGAACAGACGACGATGACAAAACAGCAAAAAAGGAAACAAAACAATGACTGAGACCACATAAAGCAAACTCCAAAAAACAGACACGGACAGTTTCCAGGGAGAAGCGGCAATCCAAAAACGACGCCAGCAGATACTCTCACGGGAATGACACGGCGGTATGACGAACAGGTATGATAACCCTAGTAGGCAACACGCAAGCGGGCCACCGGCGGCACGCCTGCTTTTTGGCACCGCGGCCGCTGAGCTTTTTTGCAAAGCGGTCACCCCACCGGTGGGCCGCTTTTAATAAACAATACCCTGATCAGCGGCGCACCCGAGGCAAGCCGCTTTTTTGCACAGAACCCAGCGGGATGCCTCATACCCCAGGTATTAGGCTTTTTAATATTAATATATAATATAATCAGATTTCACTTGCATCACAAATGACAACGCATTTAATTAAATCCTTACATTTTATTTTTCAAATACTGCAAGGGCAAGATGAAGTTGAAAAAAACTGCATTGTTCAGCAACATACAAATATACATGTGCAAATGTATTTAATTAAAACTTAACAATTTTATTCACATTACTTTCAGTCCTCCCCAACAATGCAGATAACACTAGTAATAAAAATTATACTCTAATCAATATAAACAAACAAGAAAGTAAAAAGAGAGTCAAACTCCAATGTTTTGTAGTTCTGCAGTGTTTTGTGTGCAAGGGCTGTGCAGCGGCTGTATCAAGTGGTGACAAGCGTCGTGCTGGTGTCGTTTCATCTGTTTTTACGGCAGGTCCCCTGGACCCCCTTGTCCTCTCCTCCCACCTGCGCGGTCAGCTGCCCCTTTCAGGTACCTGGTGACCTGGTTCTGGACAGCCTCATCAGTGGCATCCTGGGTGGCAGCATTCTTCCTTATTGCTCCTGTAATACATTAACCCATTAATGTATTTAAATGGTCTGACATGATTGAGAAAAAAGTATTTATGAAATGAACAAGAATCTAATAGCAAAGTACTAAATAACTTACTTTGAAAAATAGTCCTGAGAAAAAGGTCCCTGAAGCTGGTGTTGTTCCCAGATCCTGTCCATGTCGTCAAGACTGCAAGAGCGTTTGTGAGAATGCATGGTGGCGAATGCTACCATGCGTTTGTGAGAATGCATGGTAGCATTTGCCACACCGTGTTCTTCAGGTCCTTACCAGCCTTAACAGACAAACAGTGAACCTACAGGTAGAAGAAGTTAAAGGTTTTATACTTGAAAGCTTATGTTATGTATAAAGTGATTAGAAACACGTAACATCTAAGTTTAAATGCTTTAATGAAAAGAAACTGCTTACCAGATCTGAATACCCTGAACATTAGGAAACAACTACCCCACCGGGCCATTTGCTTGGACGCAAGCAAGCACTGGGGCCAACTGGTTCGACACGGAGCGCAGCTCTTCACTCCTTGTGCCTATGTGGCACAAAAGTGAATTACCTGGACCTACAAATAAGCAGTTAAACACCATTATATAACACTGACATATTGCATGTCATTCAAAACAAATGAAGTGTTTTATGAAGACAGAAAGCATAACTAGATTCATGTGTTTACCTGACTGCAGTGCCAGCTGGGCCCTCATATGTACAATCTCCTCAGTCTGCCTCTCGATCTTATCCAAGTATTCTAAAAAATACAGTACATTATTCACTCCTAAATATCAGGTTATATCACAGCCCTCAGAACTAAATAAATTGCAGTGTCTGCCAATGTTAATTCTTACCTTCACGTGTAGAACTGAAGTCCTTCACCTGGTACTCCAGATGGCGCCGGGGAGTACTGGGAGTGGCCCAACCTACAAATACACATACGTATTATGCATACCAGCCGCGGTCGGTGGATCTTAATTGGGGAGGACGGGCTCGTATTACGCTCGGAACCGGAGTGAATGGAATGGTGCGCAACGAACAAAACCAATAGTTTTTTTGATTTGCACACATTCCATTCACTCCGGTTCTGAGCGTAATACGAGCCCGTCCTCCCCAATTAAGATCCACCGACCGCGGCTGATGCATACACATAAATGATGCAACTAAGTAAACACTGCAGTAATTACCACATGTAATTCACATACCTACAGGGCTGCAACTTGGTGCGACTTGGAACCTCATCGTCGCTGTCCCCAAAATACGCAGCCTGGTATTTTGGATTAGCCTGGCGTTTTCGCTTCCTTGTCACATCAGTAGTTTCCATGCTGGAACAGTTTTCACTCCTCTGACGATACACACGCGCAGCCTCCCACAAAGCATTTACCCTGAAAAACACATTTGTATTTCATGTTGTTATGAATGGTTATTGCAAATATATTATACAGTACTGTTCAGTAGGATGTATTCTATCCAAATATAGTCTCAAAATAGTAGTCTCAAATCCCCTGGCACTTTATTTCCTATGGGCAGCAAACACTAAATCAGGGACCCTCGTCACTCTCTATTTTCATATGCAGAATTTGCTCTATAAAAACTAAACTATCGCCTGTGCCAAAACATGGACTATGGATAACTGTTCAGTAGGATGTATTCTATCCAAATATAGTCTCAAATCCCCCGGCACTTTATTCCCTATGGGCAGGAAACACTAAATCAGGGACCCTCGTCACTCTCTCATTCAATTTACTGTAGGCCCTAATTGCATAAGCAGATTTTGCTCTATAAAAACTAAACTATCGCCTGTGCCAAAACATGGACTATGGATAACTGTTCAGTAGGATGTATTCTATCCAAATATAGTCTCAAATCCCCCGGCACTTTATTCCCTATGGGAAGCAAACACTAAATCAGGGACCATTGTCACTCTCTCATTCATTTCACTGTAGGCCCTAATTGCATGAGGAGATTTTGCTCTATAAAAACTGTATCACACCAACACAATCTCTCTCATAACAAACTGTATCACACCAACACAATCTATCTCATAAAATACTGTATCACACCAACACAATCTCTCTCAAAACAAACTGTATCACACCAACACAATCTCTCTCATAACAAACTGTATCACACCAACACAATCTCTCTCACAAAGGGTTTCTTTTTAATATAAGGGAAACAGTAAAGTTTTAAATTGCAGGCTATGTCCTCTGATTGACCAATGACAGCACAGGAACAGGTGGGTTAATGAGTTGGCCACACCAAGAGAGAGGCAGGAACCAGTTGATCCAACAGGAAGACCTGTGAGAATCATAGAAAGGTACAGAGGGAGACAAAAGAGCAAACAAGCAGAACACAAAGTTATGTTGTTCACCGTATGTCATTCACTATCACCCTTCACACTATTACCTTTTACACTAAAACCCTTCACACTAAAACCCTTCACACTAAAACCCTTCACACTAAAACCCTTCACACTAAAACCCTTCAGTTCATTTAACAAATTAATTGTTGTAGTGTCGCATGCCATTGTTACAAAGTCTATTCACATTCCCCTTTACCAAGACTGCTTTAGAGAACAAGCATGCATAAACACCACAGCTGGTACGATCTGACTGCTCCCTGAAGTGGGGGCACTGATTACTAAATTCATAGTTTAGTGTCACATCCACCACTACCCCATGCATAGCTAGATACTGTAAAGCCAGGTATTTCTGAATTGGAAGTAATGTATTCTTTATTTGTTTCTCATATAGGCTTAATGAATCCATCATCTTAACCATAATAGTAACACAATTACTTCTACTAAATTTATGTTGCATATCTATTGCTATCACTGTCCAATGTGACTTTAAGTTTACAGGCAAGATCACATGTTTATAAACCCACCAGTTATGGGCTGTTCTAGGCATATTTGGCATTGACTCTTTGCTGTCACAAAATATACTCTGTAATTGTTGACTAGCAAATGAAGCAGGACACAACAACACAGATTTATCCTCCAGATGTAACTTCACAAGTTCATTGTACTCATCAATTATTCTGTCGTTAAACCACATGCTGTCATTGCATAATATGTTATAATCCTCCTCAGTAAGCGGAAATGTGAGCGTTTTTGTTGTTTTGGGAATTTGAAGTTTTGATCCAGATGAGTCATCAATTGAGCATTTGTCAGAGCACAGATGACTTTTGTATTCCTGAAGAAACTGTAATAGTTTTTCACTGGGTTTCTTTTCATATGATACCAGATAAAACACATCTTGCTTCAAGATCTGGACATAGCATCCCTACCCCAACCTTAACAAAGAAATATTCAAATGTATTCAAAGGCACCGACACATAACAGCATGGCAAGAAGGACATCTTACCATCTGACAATCATCTGCTGGGCCAGATGCAGCAGCTGGTAGTGGTCCATCAGTGAGGTCACTGGGAACTCCATGCATCTTTTTGGTACACGTTGGTTTTCTCCTCCTGGTCGTGATCTTCCACTTGGGTTTGGTGTCTTGCAATGGTTCCTTCTGAACTCGGTAGGATTTGGGGAAGCACAGGAAGGACACTTCCATGTCAGACTGACCCTTGATGGGGATCCGGGAAATGCAGATAACGCCTCCATTCACAGCACCCTGAAAATCATACTGTTATTTAGGGTCTAGCTGTGTTTATTACCATTTACAGAAACCACTATGTAATAAATATAGATGACCACTGTAATGTACAGTACCCTGCGGATGTCTTGATAGTACTCCTCTGCCTGCCAGGCTGGAACATAATACATCATGCCGTGACATGGCTGAACAGATGGAGAAGTTACGAGGGAAGGAGCACTGAATGTGGAGACAGCAGCCACTTCTGGTTGTCCAACAGTGAGGTCAGTGGGCTGCTCAACCTGATGTTCACCGACACCATCCTGAAATCATGGAGAACTACATTTATGATCTGGAAACAGCATACATACCCAGAAAATAAAAGAGATAATAATCATATTTAGAGGAAGGCGTACAACAAGAAATGGTATAACACAAAGTAATTTTTACCATTTGACAATCCTCTGCTGGGCCAAAGTCGGAGACAGCAGCTTCTGTTGGTCCATCTGTGGGGACACTGGCCTGGTCAACCGGACAAACACCTCCAGCATCCTTAAACCATGGAGAACTACATTTATGATCGGTACACATACATTTACTGACAAAATTAAATTCAACGTAAAAATAATACAATTAAAATGATAAGATATCTTACATTGCGGTTCCCAGAAGAAGGAGGTGTACTTGTTCTGACATTCTGCAGTTCCTCAAACGAAGTGGTTACGATCCATTGAACAAACCTTGGCATGCCAAAATCATCACTCAAATGAACACATCATCACTCATCACACATTTATTTGCAATAACTTTTTCAGATTTGATCATAAAAACTTTGCTACAGGTGCATATTGTTTCAAATAGAGCTGGACAACTTTTACAACCTTTGATTTAAAGAAAAAAATAATTTGGGATTTATCAACCATTTTTAAAATGTGAAAAAATACATTTTTCATCAATAACTTTTTCAAAATGTAGAATAGAAACTTCATTACAGGTCCAAATTATACTTCATAAGGCTGGACAACATTTACAACCTTTGAATTCCATGTTTAATCGAAATTGGATTTGAAAAAATGTATCAAATTCTGTAAAAACATATTTAATTGCAATAACTTTTTCAAACTTTATCATAAAAATGTTCCTACAGGTGTATTTTGTTCTAAATAGAGCTGAACAACTTTTCCAACCTTTCATTGAATAAAAAAAATAATCTGTTATTTATCATCAATTTTTTAAATGTGAAAATGTGCATTTTTCATCAATAACTTTTTCAAAATGTAGAATAGAAACTTCATTACAGGTCCAAATTATTCTTCATAAGGCTTGACAACTTTTACAACCTTTGAATTCCATGTTCAATCAAAATTGGATTTGAAAAAATAGATCAAATTTTGTAAAAACAAATTTATTTGCAATAACCTTTTCAAAATGTATCATAAATACTTTGCTACAGGTGCATATTGTTTCAAATAGAGCTGGACAACTTTTACAACCTTTGACTTATTGAAAAAAATAATTTGGGATTTATCAGCAATTTTTAAAATGTGAAAATGTGCATTTATCATCAATAACTTAAAAAAAATGTATAATAGAAACTTAATTACAGGTCCAAATTATTCTTCATAAGGAAATAGAACTGGACAACCTTCTAAATAGAACTGGACAACCTTTACCTCATACTTCTTTAGTCCGTTGCCCGGGGCGGAATCTGCTTTATTGATCTATAATTATGTTGATTCGTCATTTTGGGTTCTATTTGGTCTATTTGGGTTCAAAATCTTTTGTACTGGTTCTCATTTGGCAAGACAGGAGGAAACTGTCAATTTTTCACCACGACAGGATCCAGCCAAGTACTAGTAATGATTGATTACAACATAAAACCCCAGAAATACTAGATGACAGTTTTTTATCTGAATAGATTTACCTCAATTAAAGGATGGATATTTGTAATTTTTTCATTGTGATTACACCAATTCACCAAAAGATCCACTATTATTAACCCTTAATGCTCATATCACTAGACATGCCAGGTTGCTTATATCTTGCACATTAAAGTTTAAGAATGTTTAGATTTGTGTAAAAATAGGACATAGAAATAAATATCTTTCTGATACAGATTAAATTGTTTAGGACGAATACTTATAGAGGTTGAACCTTATAGAGCTTGAATACATGCTAGGCAATATGATTAATAATTTAGTGAAATAGTTATGTCAAATAGGTAGTTTTCCTTTTAATCTCAAGGCCCCTCTGGAAGCACTATATAAGAGCTCCCTTTGTGGCCAGGACTCCCTTGTTGAAAACTGCTGGTTTAGACGATAGAATAACAATCTGTGTTACACTGATTTATTCTGTTCATAAAAAGGTGAAACTGTTTGTGGAAACACACAACGTTTAAATAAAGTTCAAAATTACAGGATGGGCCTATACGTCCTTAGGACGTTAAGCCTTGACAGAATGTAGTTCCAAAAATATCTACTCTCAGTTTAATGAATTAAATATTATGTTACTTAGACATGTACATATGTATAAAACTATAACAATTTATTACGACCATAACAGCAAGACCCATGGAGTGTTTGTTATGTGTTGGCCACTAGGGGGAAATACAATGCTCAAAAAAATAAAGGGAACACTAAGATAACACATCCTAGATCTAAATGAATAAACTAATTGTATGAAATACTTAGTTGAATGTGCTGACAACATAAATCACACAAAAATTATCAATGGAAATCAAGTGGAAGTAGAAAACCACACTACAGGCTGATCCAACTTTGATGTAATGTACTTAAAACAAGTTAAAATGAGGCTCAGTAGTGTGTGTGGCCTCCACATGCCCATATGACCTCCCTACAATGCCTGGGCATGCTCCTGATGAGGTGGCAGATGGTCTCCGGAGGGATGTCCTCCCAGACCTGGACTAAAGCATCTGCCAACTCCTAGACAGTCTGTGGTGCAAAGTGGCATTGGTGGATGGAGCGAGACATGATGTCCAAGATGTGCTCAATCTGATTAAGGTCTGAAGAACAAGGGCCAGTCCATATCATCAATGCCTTCCTCTTGCAAGAACTGCTGACACACTCCAGCCACATGAGGTCTAGCATTGTCTTGCATTAGGAGGAACCCAGGGCCAACCGCACCAGCATATGGTCTCACAAGGGGTCTGAGGATCTCATCTCGGTACCTAATGGCAGTCAGACTACCTCTAGTTTGCACATGGAGGGCTGTGCGGCCCCCCAAAGATGCTGGAGGATGTTGCAGGCATCAGAACGTTCTCCATGACTCAAGTCAAGTCTGTCACATCTGCTCAGTGTGAACCTGCTTTTATCTGTGAAGAGCACAGGGCACCAGTGGCGAATTTGCCAAACTTGGTGTTCTGTGGCAAATGCCAAACATCCTGCACGGTGTTGGGCTGTAAGCACAACCCCCACCTGTGAACGTCCGACCCTCATACCACCCTTATGGAGTCTGTTTCTGACCGTTTGAGTGGACATGCACATTTGTGGCCTGTGGTCATTTTGCAGGGCTCTGGCTGTGCTCCTCCTGCTCCTCCTTTTATAAAGGCGGAGGTAGTGGTCCTGCTGCTGGGTTGTTGCCCTCCTCCATGTCTCCTGATGTACTGGCCTGTCTCCTGTTAGTGCCTCCATGCTCTGGACACTATGCTGACAGACACAGCAAACCTTCTTGCTACAGCTCACATTGATGTGCCATCCTGGATGAGCTGCACTACCTGAGCCATTTGTGTGGGTTGTAGTCTCTGTCTCATGCTACCACTAGAGTGAAAGCACCGCCAGCATTCAAAAGTGATCAAAACATCAGCCAGGAAGCATAGGAACTGAAAAGTGGTCTGTGGTCACCACCTGCAGAACTACTCCTTTATTTGGGGTGTCTTGCTAATTGCCTATAATTTCCACCTGTTGTCTGTTCCATTTGCACAACAGCATTTGAAATGTATTGTCAATCAGTGTTACTTCCTGAGTGGACAGTGTGATTTCACAGAAGTGTGATTGACTTGGAGTTACATTGTGTTGTTTATGTGTTCCCTTTATTTTTTTGAGCAGTGTATATATTTGTTAATATTCATTAAAATGCAAGGAAGTACAAATGAAGAAGAGATTTGTGCACCGCATGGATTGACCAGACACTTTGTAATATTATACATTTTCATGTATAATGGGCCATGTAAAAAGGAAAGGTGATTTATGGAGTATTTCTGGAGGATTAGATAAAGTTATTGATTATGAGTTTAATTCTATAAATTTGACAAGAATAGGAAGAAATAGAAAATTGAATTCATAGGTTCTAAAAGTTGTCCAGCCTTATGAAGAATAATTTGTGCATTATTGGTGCACCCAACCAAACAACAACTCTTTGGCATGTTGTAGTTAGTCCACTTTCTCGATCCGATACTGTATGCCTACTGTCATTGACTGTATGGCGGTTTGTTTTTCCCCCATAAGTGGGCGTGAATCTGTTTAGAGGCATTCTATGACGTAGCGCCGGTTGTGCGTATAGAAAGATGAAGGTGTTCTAGACAAATATGCCCATATTTATAACCATTCATGGTGGTCTTTGGACTGCTTTGCTTAAACCCTCGTGTTGTCTTCCCGATGGCCATACACCTGTGGTCCTCTGGGGTCAAAAAAGACCCCATCTGGTTTGACTCTTATTTAAAGCATATGGTATAAATATTCAATCAATTCTGTGGAATTTAGGGCCAATAATCCTTGTTTACATAAAAGTATAAAATATTTTGACAGAAAAATATTACATTTGGGGTCAAAATGACCCCAAGGACAACACAAGGGTTGTTAATTTGGGCATATATAGTGCCGATTGCGATATATTGCATACAGATGCTTTTCAAAATGTGCATAAAAACATACCACTATACTTCTGTCTCCTTTCTTCCCCATCTTTCCTCTTCGTTCTAAACTGTGCCTCCGATGGCTTTGATCGTTTCATAGTAGCCTCCTTACAGAACGGCAGCCAGATATTTTCAACAATGAACGTTCAAAAGGCGTTCGACACAGACGTCACTCACCCAGCATCCACACTGGCCTGTGCTTACTATGGAAAGCCATGTTTGTCAATATTAAATAAATAAATATGGCTATGAAATAAGTCCTGAAATAAATAAATGACACAATAAATATATAAATATTTAAATATAAATATATAAACGCAGTCCAATAAAATATTAAATTGTTTTTTATTTCATAATGGTGTTTTTCAAAGGAAACCTTTTATTTATTTCAGGAGAATTTTAT
>JACXGM010034115.1:0-12075 GCA_016801145.1 Umbra pygmaea | reverse complement strand
TGGGTCTCCAGTATGTCAGCTTCATCAGGTCTGGCTGATGGGTCTCCAGTATGTCAGCTCACCAGGACTGGCTGATGGGTCTCCAGTATTTCAGCTCACCAGGACAACATTCTACTGGTATATATCTCTACTGGCAGTCAGGAAAGGACAGTCATCATTCTGACAAGCTACTAGGAAATGACTGTGTCTCTAAAGACATCTGATGGCGGCAAGGTGTCCTAGTGGTTAAGCCATCTGACTGTGTCCATATGGACCCTGGATTGAAATGATTCCTTATTGTTCCCAGATCCAAAATATTTCCACCTCGCTTTTCCAGAAAACTCAAATGACAATTTTACTGTCAATGCCCCAAGCGTTACAGCTGTATGTATATTTTCTTCTCACTGTATTCCTCCATCATTATTAAAATGTTTAAGTAGTGCAATGAATAAAACTACATACTAGGTTTTGATTTGATACTTGAAACAAATCTTCCTGTGCACGATGAGGTTCTTTCTGCCAACACGTTAATGATTTGTATAGCAGCAGGAGAGGGCATACAGAGGGTGTCTGTTTATGTGAATAGAGACATTTTCTATTGTGGGAACTCGGGCAAATAATATAACCATCAATTAATAAAAAATCCTATGTAGTTCATCTTTACATAACGGCCCTATAATAACCTGGCCAATTCAGTTAAATATTTTTCAAATTTACATGATTTCTGTAGAATTAGATTCCAGTGATTCCATTTTTTCCTCCAGCTCCATAAATCACCCTGGGCCTGTGGATCCAAAACATCTTTGATTACTGTACTAACAGGGGTCCTACTACTCCTGGTTGGAACCACTGGCCTACACAGAAGTGGTTTGATCAACGATTTTATTAATCCATTCTCAAAAGCATCTGTAGTAAATTACTATGGATGAAGTAGCATTCGGAAGCCTGCACCAGAACCTAACTATAGAAAATTCTGCTATAACATACAGTTTGCACGTACATTGCCTCAGGCTACATTGTATTACTTTCCAAATGAGCAAAACAATTATTTTCTTATACGTAGACAAAAGGCTACTTTATGAAATGTGCACAGACATATGTCGTGTTCATTTAATAATGCATAACATTAGAAAACATTAGAAAACAGAAAAGTTAACAGATCTTCAGAAGACAACTTAAATCCATAAAATGCATTGTCATATGCACTGGAATGAGTGAGTGTTAAGGAGAACCAAGCATTATCTGTTTGGGGAATATAGAATAGAGTAGTTACCATTGTTTATAGCTATCAAGCGCATCATGACGTGTAAGCGATATGATATACCGGTACATACATGCTGGCCTCGTTCGGTAGACAAACAAGCTGTATAAAGTGCAAATTTACTTCCATATGTGCTGCATTTTAATGTGGAACAAATGCAATGTCAATTATTATATTATTGGACTATAATAAAATTATATAAAAATATAGAAATTTTTATTTTGAATAATTCTGTGTAAATGTCTGAAGTCTGCTAGCCTGGAAAAATCCAGACCCAAATCCTGAACGATTAAGGGTCTGGGTTCGAGTAATGTAAATGAATCAACTCGAGGGGCGGCACCAAGCGTGCATTTGAAAATCTCACTGTACGCAATTGGATAACACTACGACCAATCACCAGTGGGTTTTCACTAACCCTATGGCGGAGCTAACTGGTAGATAAAACTCTTGCCATATCAGGTCGCAAAACAGCAAAAACTTCCTTTTATAAAAAAGGAACGATTCAAGCCCCGTCTTTTGTTACTCTTTTAGACAAAAAGCCAAGTCTAACTCATTCATCGTAGTGGCCCAAGTTGATTTAAACAACTGGTATTAATCCATAGCGATCTTACAATGTTTACTAATGACTTCGAGGTCGCAGAGCTGTCGTGTCGTCATCTGTTTAACACGACTCTGGCACGCCTATATCAGATACACCGATGTGATTGGTGCAGCTCGGATACAGGGGGAATAGTTAATGAGCAGAATTACTCGGTGCCAGAGTAACTTTCTGAGCAAATTCAAATTGTGCTCTCGCGAGAACTCTGGATTTCCAGGGTAGAAGTCTGCATTTCTGTCTGTGTTTTCCAATGTGGTAATCATTGGGCCCTATTCTATGGAGAAAACATAGTAAAACATCTCTATTTTGGAGAAAAATAATGTTTAACACAGTGCTACTGAGTGACCTTAAGCAAAATGTATTGGTGTCCTGCAGACAGTTTAAATCTGTATTCCTTGATGCAGTGGCATCTGCGGCCACATTCATTATGCATTGGCCACTGGGGCCCCATTCATGATGCAGTGGCCACTGGGGCCCCATTCATGATGCAGTGGCCACTGGGGCCCCATTCATGATGTGGTGGCCACTGGGGCCCCATTCATGTTGCAGTATATACTGAGTTGTACCTGGTGAGTAGTATTAACTCCCCTAGTACTGACAAGGTACAAGTTAGTCAAACAGGGGTCAGTTAAATCTGCTTGTTCTGTTTGAAGAGGTTGTGGATGTAATTTTATAAAGGGTTTCTATTGGCCACGTTTAGGTAACTCCCTCTTTTATTAATTTGCTTACCATACATGGAAAGATTTTACAAATCATTGGTCTGAATGAATATGCACCACTGGTGTCCCCAGAGCTTTACTGTCTCGGGTAGGGCTTAGTAGGGTGTGGTGATACCAGTAGATGGATGAAATGCCATTAAATTAAACAGGAAGCAGTCTTAATCGCTTGAGGAAAACATTCTTACACTGTTTGTTTTGGTAGCTGTAGCACACAATAAAATATGTTTTGGAAAGCTATTGAGTAGTCTGCTTTGCGTTTAGTTTTTCACCATAGAAAGTTCTGTTACCTTAGCACACTGATTCTTGTGTTGTCACCACGACCCTGTTTTCACCTGGATCTATTCCTGATGCTACAGCATTAAGCCTCTTACAGGTTAAATGCAGGAAAAAACAGAACACCATGGCTTAACCATGGAGTCAACCTGGCTAGGAGCTACAGATGGTGTTCTAGACATGGAGGCTGCGCTAATGCGACATGCTATCTACAGCTGTTATATTTAACTTCTGAGAAATGACTTTCCTCTTTCTGTCGGCTGTCTTCCATTATACAGGAAGATGGACGGAGACCTCGCGGCTTCAGGAGGAACCGTCAACTGAAGCATACATTTCTGTGACTTCCTTCATTTATAATGAAACCTGACCAAAGGGATCCGACTATGTTTCTTTTGAAACATAATAGATTTGACCCTTGGCCATCGACAGCATCCAAACACAAGCTAGACATGCCTCAACTAGTCCAATGAAAACTCGTTTGGTCCAGAAGAGCAGTCCTGGCTCACATGTTTTCAGTCATAAGTCCCCGTTCTGACTGCAGCCAATGATTACTGAACATTTCCCTAGCTACTGGATGGAAGAGGAAGCTATCAGCTCTCAGTTGTTAACTAAAAGAAGAAGTAACTTTGGTCTAATGCTTTGTAGAAGCGTAAGTTCAGAATGCTGGACTTATCTCTCTCCAGTTGCTCAACTGTGGGTAGACTGTATTTCACAACTCTGCCTCCAGTCCCCAAAAAACAACCTCTCTGACTCTGTTTCGTAGACATTGTGCGTGTGAGTACACGACGGATTCATCGAGTGCATGTGCATGCGTACACCCTTGTCCGTCTGTATAGTGGTTGTGATGGTCTATTGATAACAGGGACGTTTTGACTGTACCATCATGGCAATTAAGTTTCAACAGCAGATAACACAGAATGAAGATACGTTTGTGACTACTATTATTATGACACCAATATTAAGTTACAATACATTAAATGTGTTCTTTGCGCTCCCTTCTGATTTTTTGTGTTGTGGTGGAGAATAGAATAATAACAAGTTCTCTTAATTTTGTCTCTATTTTATTTTAACTTGTTGCCATGGTTTCACTGCAATGAAAATGTAATAATCACACATCCTATCACTGTTATCACACAGTTTCTTATAGAAGGCTACATTATCTCTCACAGAATGTTGCCTAATCAGCCCAAGACTTTGTTATGTGGAGTTCATTCAAAATGTTTCCGTTTGTAATTAAGTTGTGATTACTTAGGATAAGGAGTTTGTTTTGTTCAGCTTCTGCTGTAGACTGATGCTGAGCAAAACAAACTCATAAAGTCAACGTTCTATATTTCTATGTTGAAAGAACTGGTCTGAAAGTACCGTTGTCAGTATCTAGAATAGAAGAATGGGCTCCTGTTTTGGATAGAGGATATTCTCTTCTTGGATAAATTTTGTTCTGTTATTGGATGGAGGATGTTCTCTTATTGGTTAAACAATCTCCTGTGGGCAGAGCCTGTATTATAAAGTTTATTTTCTACAGAGTCTTTATTATACATTAAAAAAAATCAAGGGAACATGCAATCATCACAGCATATCACCAAGTCAGTTAAACATCAGGAATATCAATTTGTCCAGGTAGGAAGAATAAGCGATTTTGAATCAAAGACAACTGTTTTGGTAACAACAGGTGCACTGGAGAGCAACAGCTAGACAACCCCAAAAAGGGAATGGATTTGCATTTTCTCTCTACTGACTGGTTTTTCTATAGATTTGCATTTTGCTAGTGTCCTTGTCACTACTGGTAGCATGAAGCGGTACCTGGTTAGGTAGTCCAGCTTCTCCAGGATCAGGATGGCACATCCATATGTGCCGTCACAAGGTTTGCTGGGTCTCCCAGTACAGTCTAGCAGGAGACAGGCCGTTACATGAGGAGACCTGGACAGGGCTATAGAAGGGCATCAACCCAGCAGCGCCTGTATCTGCTCCTTTGTGTGAGGAGGAACGGGAGGAACACTGCCAGAGCCCTACAAAATGACCAAGCTGTCAGAAACAGACTCCACGAGGGTGGCATGAGGGCCTGCAATCCTCCAGTTTGACCTGTGCTCAGCCCAGCACCATACAGCTTGATTGGCAATTGCCAGAGAACACCAGAATTGGCAGGTCCGCCATTCGGAGAGAAAAGTCCCGCCAGTTGAGTGCAAAGTTGCGTCACAGAATGTCCAGGAGGTCACTGATGCCCTGATCCAGGTCTGGGAGGAGATCCTCCAGGACACCATCCGCTTTCTCATCGGGAACATGCCCAGATGTTATCGGTTGTGCATACTGCATAAAGGCACGTGGGGGCCAGACACACAACTGAGTCGCTATTTTGATTGCCATAATAAATATTATACAAGTTGGAACAGCCTGTGTTTTTAAATGATTACTTTGATTTTCGGCATGATAGTGCATCCAGCCCTTTGTCAGTTGGTGATTTTGGTTTCCATTGACTGTTGTTACAACATTTTGTTCTCAACAAATTGCACAATGTACAGGAAAGATTTTGATATTTTAATGTTTCATTCATTGAGACCAGATTTGTGATTTCAGTGTTCCCTTAATTTTTTTGACTAGTGTACAGTTGTGTTCAAAGTTTTGCACAACCCTGGAGAATTGGTAATAGATGTACCATTTTAAAAGAACATGAGCGAGCAGGCAAAACTTTTTTATTTATTTCTCATGGAATATCTCATAATATTTCTCAAATTCAACTGTAGGTCATAACAAAATGGCACAATCATAAAACAAAACGTGGCAGCAAAGAAAATAAGTTGTCTTATTTTCTTGCAGGTGGTATAGCTGCCAATTCGTCTTGGCAAAATGCCTACAGGTCATGCAAAGTCTTTGGTCATTTTGCATGAACCAAACGTTTGAGATCTCCTCAGAGTGGCTCAATGATATTAAGGTCAAGAGACTGTGATGGCCACTCCAGAACCTTCACCTTTTTCTGCTGTATCCCAAACAATGCTTATGACAGTTTCAGCTGAAATCTTTTTTGGTCTACCTGACCTTTGCTTGGTATGGGATCCCTGCATGTTCCACTTCTTAATAAGTGATTGAACAGTACTGACTGGCATTAGCAAGGTTTTGAATATCTTTTTATATCTATTTCCAACTTTATGCAGTTCCAGTAACTTATTACGCAGGTCTTTTGACAGTTCTTTCTGCTCCCCATGGCTCAGTATCTAGCATTCACAGTGCATCCAAGTGAGCGCTAACAAACTCATTTGAATATACACTGCTCAAAAAAATAAAGGGAACACTTAGACAACACAATGTAACTCCCAAGTCAATCACACTTCTGTGAAATCACACTGCCCACTCAGGAAGCAACACTGATTGACAATCAATTCCACATGCTGTTGTGCAAATGGAACAGACAACAGGTGGAAATTATAGGTAATTAACAAGACCCCCCCAATAAAGGAGTGGTTCTGCAGGTGGTGACCACAGACCACTTCTCAGTTCCTATTCTTCCTGGTTGATGTTTTGGTCCCTTTTGAATGTTGGCAGTGCTTTCACTCTAGTGGTACCATGAGACAGTGTCTACAACCCACACAGTGGCTCAGGTAGTGCAGCTCATCCAGGATGGCACATCAATGCGAGCTTTGGCAAGAAAGTTTGCTGTGTCTGTCAGCGTAGTGTCCAGAGCATGGAGGAGTTACCAAGAGACAGGCCAGTACATCAGGAGACGTGAAGGAGGCTGTAGGAGGGCAACAACCCAGTAGCAGGACCGCTACCTCTGTCTTTGTGCAAGGAGAAGCAGAAGGAGCACTGCCAGAGCCCTGCAAAATGACCTCCAGCAGGCCACAAATGGGCATGTGTCCACTCAAATGGTCAGAAACAGACTCCATGAGGGTGATGTGAGGGCCCGACGTCCACAGGTGGGGGTTGTGCTTACAGCCCAACACTGTGCATGACGTTTGACATTTGCCAGAGAAGACCAAGATTGGCAAATTTGCCACTGTTGCCCTGTGCTCTTCACAGATGAAAGCAGGTTCACACTGAGCACATGTGACAGACGTGACAGAGTCTGGAGATGCCGTGGAGAACGTTCTGCTGCCTGCAACATCCTCCAGCATGACCAGTTTGGCGGTGGGTCAGTAATGGTGTGGGGTGGCATTTCTTTCAGGGGCCGCACAGCCCTCTATGTGCTCGCCAGAGGTAGCCTGACTGCCATTAGGAACCGAGATGTGTTCCTCAGACCCCTTGTGAGACCATATGCTGGTGCGGTTGGCCCTGGGTTCCTCCTAATGCAAGACAATGCTAGACCTCATGTGGCTGGAGTGTGTCAGCAGTTCCTGCAAGTGGAAGGCATTGATGCTATGGACTGGCCCACCCGTTCCCCAGACCTGAATCCGATTGAGCACATCTGGGACATCATGTCTTACTCCTTTCACCAAAGCCACATTGCACCACAGACTGTCCGGGAGTTGGTGGATGCTTTAGTCCAGGTCTGGGAGGACATCCCTCAGGAGACTTTCCGCCACCTCATCAGGAGCATGCGTAGGCTTTGTAGGGAGGTCATACGAGCACGTGGAGGCCACACACACTACTGATCCCCATTTTGACTTGTTTTAAGGACATTACATCAAAGTTGGATCAGCCTGTAGTGTGGTTTTCCACTTTGATTCAACTATGTAACGATGAAAGTATTTCATACGATTAGTTAACACATCCTAGATTTAAATGAATTTATTATCTTAGTGTTCTTTTTTTAAGCACTGTACTTAAAAGGCCACAGGTTTGGGAAATTAACATTTAAATGCAATTTTAACCTGTGTGTGTCACCTTGTGTGTCTGTAACAATGCCAAACATTCAAGGGTATGTCAACTTTTGATCAGGGCCATTTGGGTGATTTCTATTATTAGTCTGGTTTACAAAAGGTGCCAAACAACTGCGTGATAATTATTTCCTTCATATGATCAATGATGAAAGACCATGCTTGCATGATCAATGCTTGGAGTTTGTCAGAATTTATGTTTTTTTTGTCCACTCGTTTCTTGAGGATCAACCACAAGTTCTCAATGGGATTAAGGTCTGGGGAGTTTCCTGGTCATGGACGCAAAATGTCAATGTTTTGTTCCACGAGCCACTTAGTTATAACATTTGCATTATGGCAAGGTTCTCCATCATGCTGGAAAAGGCATTGGTCATCACCAAACTGTTCTTGGATGGTTGGGAGAAGTTGCTCTCAGAGGATGTGTTGGTACCATTCTTTATTCATGGCTGTGTTCAAAGGCAGGCTGCTTGAATTTTTGCACCAGGAGTCGCATAAAGTCACCAAACATCAATGTGAAAGACTGGTGGAGAGCATGGCATGACACATACAAGACAATAATTATTGTTATACAATTATTATTATTCCACAAAATATAGATTTCTGAACTCTTCCCCAGTTAACACATTAGTATTGTGTTCTTTAAGAAGTTATTATGAAGTAATGTTATTTGCATTATTTCAGGTCTGATATCACTGTTATTTGAGGTCTGATATCACTGTACCTGTTTTGCTATTTTGACCAGTTGTAATTTTCTGCAAATACATTCTCTGAATGGCAATTTTTTATTTAGAATTTGGGTGATCCCCCCCCCACCCAATTTTTCTCCCTTAAGAATTCCCTTTAATCCTGCCTTGCTGGCAGCTCCACAAACTCTTGAAAATATCTGTGGGATGGCAATGGGCACGCACATTGTTCATCTAACCACATGTCGCCCAGCCGCAGATTCTTTTCGCACTGCGAATCCAACACAGAAGTCTTTAGTCAGATCATGCTCATGATGATTACGTTCACCAAATCCTGGGTAGCGCAATGCCAATTTGCGCTGCCTCGTGCAGGAGGCCCGGGGAAGTCCAAGAACCCATAGTCAGGCTCGAACTTGTGACTATATCATGACGTAGTCTGTTGTGCAATGCAGCGACATAGCCCACTACGCCATGCAGACCCCCTCAAAATTTTACAAATCTGAGATAATATGATTGAATTATCATTTCAAAGATGTTATAAAAAACAATCTTTTCAGTGATTTGTGAGAAGTGATGTCATCCAGGCCTAGAGAATTAGTTAGACTGCTGTGGTTGGAGATTGCAATGCAATAGTACTTTATATGATTGAGATTAGGAATAAATTTAGTATCAACCAGAGAGTAGTTATGGTAGACAGTGTGAACATGACCATTTCTCCAGAGTTATGGAATGGTTGCCTCATAGTTACTCGGTTGAGTATTAAAAGTTAGTGGAGAAAGTAGGGATTACTTTTGTTCATCGGCAACACAATAGTGTTGTAAAACTGTTCTGTCTACGACTTCTTTAAGCCTAGCCTGCTGAGTGACACATTAAACAACATATCAGTTGTAATTGAAGCTGACCCCCAGCTCTTCCTGTTACCTCCTCAGCACCATGGCATCCACGGTAACATTGGAGGATGCTTTGTCCAATGTGGACCTTCTGGAAGAGCTGCCTCTGCCAGACCAGCAGCCCTGCATTGAACCTCTGCCCTCATCCCTCATATACCAGGTAAGAACCTAGCCCTCATCTCTCCTATACCAGGTAAGAGCCTAGCCCTCATCCTTTATATACCAGTAAAGAAATTAGCCCTCATCCCACAAGGATAAGACAAGTACCTAGCAGTCGTCCCTCATGTACCAGCTCATGTGCAGTGTTTCTGTCAAAGCAATAAACCACTGATCCCTTCACTGTGTCTTTATATATACCCACAGCCCAACTTCAACACCAATTTTGAGGACCGCAATGCCTTTGTGACGGGAATCGCCAGATACATTGAGCAGGCTACAGTTCACTCCAGCATGGTAAGCACGGTGCTCAGGTCTCTCTAATGCCTAATGAACACACAAAGCATATTTCCCACCAGAGCTCACATAAACCTGACCTTCGGCCTCTGGAAACAATGAACTCATTCCATGAACTTTTTTTAATGTGCATTGCCATATCTGACCTGGGACACGAGTGGGCTGGTGTTTAATGGTTTATAAAAAGGTGTATTTTAGGGATGTGCTGTTAACGTTTACTGGCATTTTTCTATTGTTTTAATTTTTGTAAAACAATTAGAAAAAAAATCTAATTGCATCATGACTTGAGGTTGTGGCATCAAGTAACTGATTCACTGGTCGAATGACAAGCTGTTTTGAGTGGAATTATGGCTTATCAATGGAAGATGTAAATAGAAATGAATAAATGTAATTGTAGCTATATGAAAAGCATAGACTACAGCCTCAAACAGGTACGCTTGTTACGATGTTGCATATTATAGCTCCTCTCTGTTTGATGTAATGATAACTACGGTACTACAGTAGCAATGTACAGTATTTAGAACAGAGAATTAATGACAAACAATACGTTCATACCTGGTGTGCTCTCCATGTCACGCGCACTTGCCTGGCATTGCCTGGCTACTGCCTGGATTAACATGCATTGCTTTCACCAGCTAATTAAGTAGTTTAAATACGTTAGTTTCCAAAACATTTGCTTCTCCCAGATTTACAACAACTGGGAAGTTAGGTAGTTAATCTTATTATGATTACCGGTACACATTAGTTGGCACTAACTACTTTTATGTTAATTTAGTGAAAATAAACAAAACAAATATTATAATTTAAGGAAACTATATTGGTCACTGATTTGTTTTGAAATTTCAGAAATGTTTATTTGTCAATTCTGAGTTTGTTTATTATTCTCACTTTAACAGATAAATCAACAACTGAGATTTAGTTGCGTAATTATTTGGCACACCAACAATTGTGAACACACAGATATTCTCCAAAGAAAGCCAAGACCTCAGTTTTACTTAACTATTCATGTTTGAGGTTAATTTACATTTTGGATTGACTGAGAGCACTGAAGTTGTTCCGTAATAAAATGAATCCTCAAAAATACAATTTGCTTAATTGTGCACACAATGTATATTTTATATTGTTTTTACAGTATTCTTATTATTATTGTTTTTACTTAGCCTATTATATTCTTTATGCCTAATTGACCTTATTCTGTGTAATCTAAACACCTGGATTTCCCCCAGGGGTTAATTTCATATATTTTTGTTAATGTTTAAATAATAGTTTAACAGTTGTGCATTTTGTGCAAATACAAAACATGATTGTTTTTCAGTAGATATTGCCTCATCTACATTATTGCCTGATATCCATTGATTAATTATGGTATGGGAACCCGCGTGCGTGCATTCGTGGCTGTGTGGATGTGATAGTGGCTGCTGTGGCAATGAAACATTTAGCTGAAAGCTGACCTCCCTACCTAATTTGTGGGGCAGCGCTTTGGGTAAAGAGGACCCTTTTTGGATGAAGTCCTAGAAAAGAGCAGGGAGTTTGTCAGAAATATGCTTCGAGAGGTGCAGTCTTGCCCCCCTTCGTGAGACAAACTTTGAAACGCCTTTCACAAACTGGCACTGAAATGTTTTGTGGTTGCCCTTTATCATTAGGCTTGTAAGCTTGTGTGAGATAAAGGAGGACAGTTTGAGTAACAGTCGTTGAATGTGTTCCTGTAGAATGAGATGCTGGAGGAGGGCCAGGAGTATGCTGTGATGCTGTACACCTGGAGGAGCTGCTCTCGAGCCATCCCACAGGTAACCAGGCCGTCTGACCTGCTCTACAGGTAAACGCCACCCCTGAACTGCTCTTCATTTCATTTTGCACCCCCCCATTCTCCCAAAGGTGAAGTGTAATGAGCAGCCCAACAGAGTGGAGATCTATGAGAAGACAGTGGAGGTTCTGGAGCCAGAAGTCACCAAGCTCATGAACTTCATGTATTTCCAGGTAACTCAAACCATACCCACGTTCAGCTTTCTTTATCAGTTATTCCTCAAATGACCTGTCACTACTTGACATAATGTGTACATAATGTTCATTTACTCCCCAACATTATGTCTCCTTAACATTATGTCTCCTTAACATTATGTCTCCTTAACATTATGTCTCCTTAACATTATGTTTCCTTAACATTATGTCTCCTTAACATTATGTCTCCTTAACATTATGTCTCCTTAACATTATGTCTCCTTAACATTATGTTTCCTTAACATTATGTTTCCTTAACATTATGTCTCCTTAACATTATGTCTCCTTAACATTATGTCTCCTTAACATTATGTCTCCTTAACATTATGTCTCCTTAACATTATGTCTCCTTAACATTATGTCTCCTTAACATTATGTCTCCTTAACATTATGTCTCCTTAACATTATGTCTCCTT
>JACXGM010034114.1:0-12075 GCA_016801145.1 Umbra pygmaea | reverse complement strand
AGTTTTTGTGCATTTTTTATGTGAAATTAACTGCTGTGCAACACTGAAAGCTGGTTAGTGGAACTGTGTGTAGAGTTTTGAAAAAGAAACCTGGGAAATAGGTCCTAGCTATTGCGAAAAAACAACATAAAAAAATAAATGGGGAGTATCTAACCTCATTCTTCAAACTTAACATTTACCTTATTTGGTCAAGACTCTGTATTTACTGTAGTCGTCTAATTACTGATGATATTTTGTTTAAGTGTTAGCATATACATTTAAGTTGTCTTGAATAAATAAATAAATAAAATATGTACAGTAGGAAATAACACAAGTAAAGCGATTAGATTATTTGCAGTTACTATTTACTCCTTCACAAAATGGGCTGGTGCACCATGAAACTCCCGGGCTGAAAATGTTTCCCACTCCGGCCCTGCTCCAGCCCCTAAACAACTCTAAATCATTGTGCCGGTCAGGTTTCCAACATGACACTCACTAAATATACATTCTCAGCATGTTTGGTAATTCCCAACTCGGCCACCCTATGTTTTTGAAAAACCTGCGGTTACGTCACTGCAACATTATTGGGCCCAATTCAGATGCCTTAATCACTAGGCCCTCTTGGTAGCCCTATAGTTCTGTGATGTGTTGTTCTGTGTTTTTGTTCTGTTTATGTTTTATTAAGTGTGTGTCTGCACATGTGTGTGCCTTGGGAGTATGTGTGTGTGCCTACGTGTGTGTATATACGTGTGTGCCTGTGTACGTTGGTGCATGCTTGTTTGTGTATGTGTGTGCTTAGTCACTGGAGGCTTGCTGTCATTGAGGCTCTCTGTTGGCCAATTAATAATGATGGCCTACTTATGATATGTAATGTAATGATTTATGGAGTAAATAAATGCACAAGCGGAGGGCAACTTCTGATGAAACACACACACATACACAAGACAACAGGATCAAGAGAAGAAAACCTATCAAGGTATAGAAAGAAAATCTTCATTAGAAAAAGGCATGCTGCTTGGTTGTTGATGAAAACACTCTGCTGAATCTGAGTTGATCTTGTTTAATATTGTCTTATAAGCTAAGGCTATATGACAACAGACAAGGCGTATGATCACAGACGTGTATGAGTCATTGCTTTGTCGTTAGTTTAGTAATGTAGTGATTGTAAGACGTAGTTTAGTAATGTAGTGATTGTAAGATGTAGTTTAGTAATGTAGTGATTGTAAGACGTAGTTTAGTAATGTAGTGATTGTAAGACGTAGTTTAGTAATGTAGTGATTGTAAGACGTAGTTTAGTAATGTAGTGATTGTAAGACGTAGTTTAGTAATGTAGTGATTGTAAGACGTAGTTTAGTAATGTAGTGATTGTAAGACGTAGTTTAGTAATGTAGTGATTGTAAGACGCTCATTAGCCTCTATGATGCTCCGAAGTCGTATTGAATTTCGGTAACACTTTATTTTGAGAGTGAGCTATCGTACATATGGAATCGCCATTCTGCTGGAACATTTCCAAGAATAGACCAATCGGTTACAATTTGAAGTACTTGGGCAATGTTAGTTCAGGGATAACATGCTAGCTTAGTGAGGTTAAAGTTAGGGTATGGTTAGGTAAGGTTAAGGTAAACTGGCTTTTTTACATTTCGTAACCATATGACGCTTCATGTTTCCCTGACTCGTGCCTGAAATGTTTCCCTGAAATGTGCAAGTGTAAAGATTCTTTGTTTTGTACGATTTTTTACATATTGCCATGAGAATAGCCTGTGGCTTAGGCTACATTCGACGACACTGGAAGCATCTTGCTTGGGGGCGGGCACTAAGTTTGGGTAACACTTTATTTTGAGAATCCATCTGTAGATGCTCTACATATTATCTGCATACTGTCAACAACATTTTAACAAACTATCTACTAACCCTAACCCTAATCCTAACCTTAACCATTCCCCTTATGTTAACCCTAACCTTAACCATTACCCTAAAACATATTCTAAACGTACCCCTACCCTTAAAATACACAATCAGTTGCTTATCAACAGATGGTTTGTTGATAGTTTGTTGATAGTCATATCATCAACAAACTATCTGTAGAGCACATACAGATGGAATGTCAGACTCTCCAAGTAAAGTGTAACTGAATGTCCCTGTTTACGCTGCTCAAACCTCCTCAGCATTCAACAAGCTAGTCTCTGAGCTCCAGCAGTCTGCTTGTAAATTTAGACTGGCTTGGCTTTGGGACGACTCTGTCATTGGCATGTGGTACGCCTCCTTTGATGAGGACATGAGGCAGGATCCAGAACTCTTCTTTTGCACAAAATGTTTAAAACATCTTGATGTTTAGATGTTTCAAGAATTAACTCATAAATGAAAGTTAGATAAACTTTAAATCAATAATCATGATTTAGCTAAAAAAATGTAAGTTCAAAATAGTTATTTCAAATCTGGATCAAAGAGCCTAATTATACTTAAGCTATTTAAATAAAAATCTGAATAATTTTTTATTTGAAGAGCCTTTATTGAATAAGGTTAAGCTAATCTAAAGATATTTACAGCGGTAAGTCGCTTGGAGTATGTCTCTATCAGTTTTGCACATGGAGAGACTGAAATATTTGCCCATTCCTCCTTGCAAAACAGCTTGAGCTCAGTGAGGTTGGATGGAGAGCGTTTGTGAACAGCAGTTTTCAGTTCTTTCCACAGATTCTCAATTGGATTCAGGTCTGGACATTGACTTGGCCATTCTAACACCTGGATATGTTTATTTGTGAACCATTCCATTGTAGATTTTGCTTTATGTTTTGGATCATTGTCTTGTTGGAAAACAAATCTACGTCCCAGTTTCAGGTCTTTTGCAGACTCCATCAGGTTCTTCAAGAATGGTCCTGTATTTGGCTCCATCCATCTTCCCATCAATTTTAGCCATCTTCCCTGTCCCTGCTGAAGAGAAGCAGGCCCAAACCATGATACTGCCACCACCATGTTTGACAGTGAGGATGGTGTGTTCAGGGTGATGAGCTGTGTTGCCTTTACACCAAACATAATGTTTTGCATTGTTGCCAAAAAGTTCGATTCTGGTTTCATCTGACCAGAGCACCTTCCACATGTTTAGTGTGTCTCCCAGGTGGCTTGTGGCAAACTTTAAACAACACTTTTTATGGATATCTTTCAGAAATGGCTTTCTTCTAGCCACTCTTCCATAAAGGCCAGATTTGTGCAGTATACGACTGATTGTCGTCCTATGGACAGACTTGCCCATGCCTCAGCTGTAGATTTATGCAGTTCATCCAGAGTGATCATAGGCCTCTTGGCTGCATCTCTGATCAGTCTTCTCCTTGTATGAGCTGAAAGTTTAGAGGGACGGCCGGGTCTTGGTAGATTTGCAGTGGTCTGATACTCCTTCCATTTCAATATTATCGCTTGCAGAGTGCTCCTTGGGATGTTTAAAGCTTGCGAAATCTTTCTGTATCCAAATCCGGCTTTAAACTTCTCCACAACAGTATCTCAGACCTGCCTGGTGTGTTCCTTGTTCTTCATGATGCTCTCTGTTCTTTCAACGGACCTCTGAGACTATCACAGAGCAGGCGCATTTATAAGGAGACTTGATTACACACAGGTGGACTCTATTTATCATCATTAGTCATCCAACATTGGATCATTCAGAGATCCTCACTGAACTTCTGGAGAGAGTTTGCTGCACTGAAAGTAAAGGGGCTGAATAATTCTGCTCGCCCAATTTGTCAGTTTGTTTTGTTAAAAAAGTTTTAAATATCCAATAAATTTTGTTCCACTTCATCATTGTGTCCCACTTGTTGTTGCTTCTTCACATAAAATTACAGTTTTATATCTTTTTGTTTGAAGCCTGAAATGTGGCAAAAGCTCGAAATGTTCAAGGGGGCCAAATACTTTCTCAAGGCACTGTTATTTCTTAGTTGTTTACTTACATTATCCAAAATGTTTCCAACTTTCAAACCCAGAGAAATTTGTAATATAATTCGAAGACATGGGACGTTTCATTTTGTCTTCTGTCAATGGCGTCATATAACCTTTAACTGCTTTAGTTGCTGTAAGTTCCTGGGAACTGCCAAACATAACGTGAATAAAGTTATAATATTTTTAACAATACATTACTTTGTCAGTAAAAAATTTCCTGCCAGAGATGCTAGATTGGAAGATGTCATTGACAACGATAACAAATCCCATGATCCCACGCTACTTCCCGACAGCATCCAAGTACATCTTTTGCTATTGTTTTGATTGAGAGACCCCTAGCGGCCAAAACTACATATTGTATGTTTAATAGATCAAGGTTAAGATTAAAATATTCTAAAGATAAAAATCTAAAGTCTAATCATATCTAAAGATCAAAAAGTATCTCTTATCGAAATAAATTTAATATCTAAAAGTCAATCATTCAATATAAATGGAAGCATTAAAATCTCAGTTAACCTCTTAGGGATCAGCGACACACCGGCGGGACATTTTGGCAAAAAAAAAGGTTGATTAGAATAAATGCTCACAAGTTCAGATTGTATTCTGCATATACATGTTTGACAAAGAAAGCTTAGAAACACATGCATTTTGCTAAAATATCCGATTTACAATAGATATGACAAGAATAAAAAACACATAATAATGTGATGTGATGGCATTGTAAACAAACCCATTTGTTCAGCTAATACATCCATGTCTGACAAAAGAAACTTGTACTTACAGTCAACTATCTTTCTCTGACTCATCATTCAAAGGGTCCCAGCAATGAAATGGAGCATTGTGTTCATTGGTATAATCCATTCGTCATTTGAAAACGATCAAAACCCTGCAAGATCACGAACAGAGCACAACATTTAATGCCTAGCAGCCGAGAGTAGCAACCATCAGGCAAGTGTTACCAAGTTATTTTTGGAGACCTTGTGACCTTTTGTTACCAGTTACTTCAAGAATAAGATGTCTCTTAAATGCATGACTCTTCAGTTGGAGCAGATTTTGTTGTGCTCCCTCCCCGCAAGTTGATGTTAGCCAGCTGTGGCTAACATTAGTGGTGCAACGTGACTCTGATCCGAGAAGTGATCCGAACCGTGAGTTTTTTGATCCGTTGCACCCCTAGCTAACATTCTGTGGAAAAATGTTACAATCTTGCAGTAAGCCCTACAGTGAACTTGTATGTACTTGAACCCTCAAGTTCACTTACTTTGCTGGGGAATCACCATTGTCACCATCCCTGTTTTACATATGATTCTGTTTACAGAATAACATGTAAAACATTTAAATGGTCATACATCTGTCCTAAATAATATTGATGTTGAGACAGGGCAGACGGCTAATGCTAACCTCCCGAAGGATGTCTAGTCATTGGAATTCACAACGGCTTGTCTCCCTGGATCAACAAAGTGTCCTTATTTCCCTGTAGGCCAACCTTAAGGTTGTCATACAGGTAGAAACGTTAATAGATTCTAAATGGTGAAAAAATTCTGGAAACGAAAACTAAAAATAACCATCAGGGTACACCCTGAGAAACCGCTCTGTCAAGATCTAAAAATAGGATATTCAACTCCCGGACATCTATTCCTATATGGGGATGTTTCAAATGAACAATACGACTGTCACTGAACCTCAAATGACACAGTGCAACAAACACAACTGGTTTGTAGGATCTGAGTGTGAAAATCAGCTTCTCCTTGACTTCGACTCCCAAAATACTATTAGTCCCTAAAATATGTCCTCTTTTTCTCCACTAAACCATTTAATTCCTTCATATTGTCCTATCTCATTTGCATCATCCCAATCTGTTCCATGCTATTGGAGATGTCCTAGCTAGTGATAGACCGATTTTATTGGCCGGCCCATATATCGGGCTGATATTTGCGTTTTTATCAGCTGCTGTGTTCGCCGATTTTCCCGGCATTATTTACAGACAGGCGGCCACACAGGCATTTTTGTATTGCTGGAGATGCTGCAGTTCACGGGCAGACCATGAACCGCCCCTTGTTCTACCTCACCTGGTTTTACTATTTGTTAAATATAGTTTTTTAAGTTCAATAAATATTCATTTTTAAATTGAGACTTGTAAACATTTGTTATCATTATTGTGTTATTTTTATGTAAAATGAGGGTGCAAAAGCATTACCGGCTCCAAATTTCGGCTCAAGAAAATCGGCAAACCGTATCGGTCATCTGATGAAAAAAAATCGGCATTGGCACTAAAGAATCCATTATTGGTCGATCCTTAGTCCTAACAAGTTATTTTCTCCAAATAGCCTTGTCTACAGATCATCAATAGCAGTGGAAAAACTTTTTATCATCTACACTGAAGAGAGAACCCAATATGAATCAGAGAACAGGGTGGGCTGTATCTATGAATCACATATAAAAATAATATATTTCAAAGACAAAATATGATTTTTTATTTGTATTTCATAAGGTTGATGAAAATGGCATCATGTTATTTATAAAAATACTTTAATGTTTTTCATGTTGTGGCTTAAATGCAATGTGAAATGCCAACTGTTGACAAGGTGCCAAAATGTTTGTTTTCAACTTCCAAATAGGTGTCATAAACAAACGATTGACTGCCAAATGATTAATAATTTAGAAACTAGTTGTTATGAATTAGGGTGCCATCAATTTTAGGCTCCTCATTATTAACACTAAGTAACTAAATTACAATACTGTTATGAGTCATTAGCAAACTGTCAGCTAAACATCAAACTGTTGGATTCCACAAATTATGTGAATAATTTGATCTATTAACTGGGTGCGCACGACCCGTCAGGCAGAGAAATGCTGTTTCTATCTGACAATGTCTGCTTAACCAACTGAGTTTATACACTGGTTTGAAGGAAAAGATCACCCGTTCCAACAGATGAAAAGTTTGCAAGGTGATGTAATGCTCCCTCGTTAAAGTATCTTTGGTATTTGCAAAATGCATAATTTCTTTGGTTATTTTGATGAATCGCCTGGCCATCGCTTTTTGTGTTCCATTTTTATACACCTAAAATGAAGGTAACCTATTCTGAAATACATATTTATGGTAACAGGCCTTCTTGGTTACCATGGGGAAATGTGTAAAAAAAATCCTAAAGTGAAGTGCTCCCTCTCTATGCCACAGTTCTCATGACCTTGTTCTGCTAGCAAACTTCCCAGATTGTTAACAATCTTCTCTTGTCTGCTCAGATAAGAAATACAGGTAGGGTCAGCTGTTACAAAGAAACCCCTCTAATGGTCTTTCTTTCTAACTTTTCTTAACAATTTTCCAATTCAAAAATTGTTACGCTAAAAACATCAATCAACATTTTTCTACAAGAAAATAATCATTATACATCTTTCTCCTATCACACAATCATTACTAAATGCTCTTCTCTCTAAAATGTCTGCTAAAAATGTTTAGGGCAAGTCATAATCTTGTTCTCAGGGCTGCGTTTCATAAACAGAATGTTGATATGCTGTTTTCAAACAAATCTTCTCCAATCAGCTTGTCCTTGTTCTTATCAGTAAACCCTAGCTCAAGGAAAGAATTCTATACTTAATATGGCTCTATAGCCCTCTTTTCTTTTCACTAGTATAGCCGTACAATGGACCTGGATAAAACATACAAATTTAGGGAAATGCGGGAATTCCACTGTGCATCCAATATGGAATATAGTGGAATATAATGGACTGACTAAGCTAACAGCTTTTTACTCCTCTCCTGATTGCCGCCACAAACACATTTCGCCATCTGAACCAAGTAAGTTTATCTCATCAGACCACAGGACATGGTTCCAGTAATTCATGTCCTTAGTCAGCTTGTCTTCAGCAAACTGTTTGCAGGCTTTCTTGAGCATCATCTTTAGAAGAGGCTTCCTTCTGGAACGACAGCCATGCAGACCAATTTCATGCACTGTGCGGTGTATGGTCTGAGCACTGACAGGCTGACCCCCCACCCCTTCAACCTCTGCAGCAATGCTGGAAGCACTCATACTGTACGTCTATTTCACAAAGACAACCTCTGGGTATGACGCTGAGCACGTGCACTCAACTTCTTTGGTCGACCATGGCGAGTGGATCCTGTCCTGTTAAAACGCTGTATGGTCTTGGCCACCGTGCTGCAGTTCAGTTTCAGGGTCTTGGGAATCTTCTTATAGCCTTTATGTAGAGTAACAATACTTTTTTCAGATCATCAGAGAGTTCTTTGCCATGAAGTGCCATGTTGAACTTCCAGTGACCAGTATGAGGTAGTGTGAGAGCGATAACACCAAATTTAACACACCTGCTCCCCATTCACACCTGAGACCTTGTAACACTACTGAGTCACATGACACCGGGGAGGGAAAAAAGCTAATTGGGCCCAATTTGGACATTTTCACTTAGGGTTGTACTCACTTTTTTTGCCAGTGGTTTAGACCTTAACGGCTGTGTGTTGAGTTCTTTTGAGGAGACAGCAAATTTACACTTATACAAGCTGTACACTCACTAATTTACATTGTAACAAAGTGTCATTTCTTCAGTGTTGTCACATGAAACGTTATTATAAAATATTTACTCAATTTTGTGAGATACTGTATGTATAAGTATATACACTCATCTAAAGGATTATTAAGAACACTCGGTCAATTTCTCATTAATGCAATTATCTACTCAACCAATCACATGGCAGTTGCTTCAATGCATTTAGGGGTTTGGTCCTGGTCAAGACAATCTCCTGAACTCCAAACTGAATGTCAGAATGGGAAAGACAGGTGATTTTAGCAATTTTGAGCGTGGCATGGTTGTTGGTGCCAGACGGGCCGGTCTGAGTATTTCACAATCTACTCAATTACTGGGATGTTCATGCACAACCATTTCTAGGGTTTACGAAGAATGGTGTGAAAAAAGAAAAACATCTAGTATGCAGCAGTCCTGTGGGCGAAAATGCCTTGTTGATGCTAGAGGTCAGAGGAGAATGGGCCGACTGCTTCAAGCTGATAGAAGGGCAACTTTGACTGAAATAACCACTCGTTACAACTGAGGTAAGTAGCAAAGTATTTGTGAAGCCACAACACGCACAACCTTAAGGGGGATGGGCTACTACAGCAGAAGACCCCACCAGGTACCACTCATCTCCACTACAAATAGGAAAAAGAGGCTACAATTTGCAAGAGCTCACCAAAATTGGATAGTTGAAGACTGGAAAAATGTTGCCTGGTCTGATGAGTCTCGATTACTGTTGAGACATTCAGATGGTAGTCATAATTTGGCATAAACAGAATGAGAACATGGATCCATCATGCCTTGTTACCACTGTGCAGGCTGGTGGTGGTGGTGTAATGGTGTGGTGGATGTTTTCTTGGCACACTTTAGGCCCCTTAGTGCCAATTGGGCATCGTTTAAATGCCACAAGTTACCTAAGCATTGTTTCTGACCATGTCCATCCCTTTATGGCCACAATGTACCCATGTCACAAAGCTTGAATCGTTTCAAATTCGTTTCTTGAACAGGACAATGAGTTCACTGTACTAAAATGGCCCCCACAGTCACCAGATCTCAACCCAATAGAGCATCTTTGGGATGGGCTGGAATGGGAGCTTCGTGCCCTGGATCTGCATCCCACAAATCTCCATCAACTGCAAGATTCTATCCTGTCAATCTGGGCCAACATTTCTAAAGAATGCTTTCAGCACCTTGTTAAATCAATGCCACGTAGAATTAAGGCAGTTCTGAAGGCGAAAGGGGGTCAAACACAGTATTAGTATGGTGTTCCTAATAATCCTTTAGGGGAGTGTATATACATGGGATAATATCACAGTGTAATATATAATAGATAAAAAAGCTATGAGCTATCTGCTCTCTGTAAATCATGAGCACAGGCATTGGTGGCCTGGACTTCCCTTTATGTAGGGAGAAAAGTGCTGACTCATTCTTAGGCCTTACAGTAACAGATAAGCAACAGGCCTTAGTGTTTGAGATGACCTCATGCTACACCCTACTTAGTTATAATATAATAATTATAAACTAACCATAATTACTAACTATTTTCTAAGATACTCATTTAGACTTATTCCTCAACACAATTAAATATTAGAACTTCAAGACTTTCAAGAAACTGCAATGTGATTGCGCTGCAGCAGTTGTGTGTGATGCAAAGTGTCCCAAAAATCAACTATATCCTTATTTCCAGTGGTTCCCAACCTTTTTTGGTTGCTCTACCACCAGGGTTTCTAGTACCCATGTTTGGGAACCACTACCCAGACAGAAGTGGCTTGCTCAACTCTTTTCTTCATCCATCTGTAACTAAACAACACTTTAGAGAAAGTTGCATTCGGAAGGCCACACCTAAAGCAAAAATATAGAAAATAAGTATTCTATATGGTAAAAGTAAAGGCAACTCAAATAACCACAATTACAACCAAGATATGCAGCAGTGCACCTTGAACCTTGAAGCAGATGAGCTACAGCAGCACAAGACATTCAAAATCATGTTCAAAGTCACATAAAAAACATTTCTTCCACATTCTGATGCTTGGTTTAAACTTCACCAGATCATCTTGACCATCTCCACACAGGGCCGGTGCAAGGTTTTTTGGTGCCCTAGATAAAGGACCTGTGAGTGCCCCCCTGCTCTTGCACCTGCATTTACTGCAGTAACTGATGATCCACAGGATAAAAGGACATATATAATCAATCATTAATATGAATCCACTCAATTGATATAATATCATTTAAATTGGAATTACAGGATTTTAACTACTTTGCAGATTTGAAACAAAAAGACAAAAACGCTGTCAGTTCCACTTTCATGTATTACACTCTTATTGTAACTAGCCCCGCCTTCCCTGTTTGTGCTGGTAGATGTCACTATGCAATACTGAAGAAAGTCAACTTGATGACTATCTCTGTCTATGAAAAGCAGTTATGATTGTGCTAGCATCCGTATCTTAAAGAAATAGCTTACATCCATCTGTTATGGTTGGACAAAAGTATTTATATTGTCTGCACAGACTGCTCTGTGTGGTGGAATGTATAGGTTTAAATGTGTTATATATGTAAACTTCACATCACATCAGTCCTAACTTGGAAAAACTGACCAGCTAACCTTTTCAGCGGGTACCTTCTTAATGCCCCTTGGCCTTGGTTAGCAGCAGCAGACCATTTAATCTGTACTCTTTTTCCTGTACCAAACAAATATATTCATTGAGTTTAAAAGCTGTATTAGCTGGATCCATGACTGAATCAACTGAGCTACTGTAGCTAATATAAACTAAGCTAGCTCACTAGCAAGCAAGCTAGCTAGCTAGTTAGCATAGCTATAGATCTAGGCAGCTAAATTCAAAAGGTTAGTAATTTCGTTTGCTATGAATAATACTCTTGTTAGTGTTATTGCACAACTGTACAACGGATTTGACATACCTTTGTGTCGATGAAATTTGCTCAGATTCGCTCTCTCAGAATTTCAAGATGCCTTGCTGATTTTGTTTAAGGGTGTGTTGGATGTAGCTAAGGAGATCCCTGTGACTGACAGGTGCATCCACCTGTCACAGTCAGCGTTTGAGTTCAGCACTTGTCTTCAGAGAAAAAGTTATTTTTTAACAGAACAAATGGGCTGAAAGTGAGAGGCACTGTATGAACCCATTCAATATTGAGAAATGTATGCTATCATTTACCATTGCAAAACATATATCTACATTGTTGTTTTTACACAAAATACATCCGATATTGGGCTGCGCTGAAAATAATGGGGCAGTGCAACATCACTTTGAAAAAAGGTACTGGGGCAAATGGCAGCTCGCCCACGAATGAACATATGTTATGTAGTTATTGCTGTATTCCAAATTCTGTATTTTGTTAAGATTTTTGTAGCATTTGATACATTTTTCTTAAACTAAATCAAAAGTCAAAGTAGGGATGACACGTTTTTACTTTACCCATGTACTTTCTACACCTTGAATACCCTACAGGTTTGCAAGAACAGAGTGATGAAATTAAGAGCTAGTATTTGAAGCTGTATTATTCATTACCGGCCAGTATCACTGTGTTCATCAGCTGAAAAGCAGAGCCCCAGGGTGCACCCTAGACAAAGTAAAGGTAACCCTGCCTGCTAAACCTCTAACAAACTTATTCTGTACTTCCTTACTATTCCTGCCCCCCCCCACA
>JACXGM010034113.1:0-12076 GCA_016801145.1 Umbra pygmaea | reverse complement strand
CGAGACGGGGGTCCGGGCGTCAGCGGCGGCCGAGACGGGGGTCCGGACGACAGCGGCGGCCGAGACGGGGGTCCGGACGACAGCGGCGGCCGAGACGGGGGTCCGGACGACAGCGGCGGCCGAGACGGGGGTCCGGACGACAGCGGCGGCTGAGACGGGGGTCCCAACTCCTCCCAGGAGGCGTCATCGCCAAACCCCGGTGGCGGAGGGAGGAATAGGACCTCCAGGTCGGTGGCAAGGAGGGGCCCAGGCGGTGGGCAGACTGCTGCCGGAGGTTCTGGCGGAAGGCAGTCTACAGGAGGCGGCTCTTGCCACCCCACACAGCCCCCCCGAAAATTTTCTTGGGGAGACGGCCGACCTCCACGGGACAGGAGGTCCTATAAACGGGGACTGGGGCTCTAAACCTCCCTAGACGAAGCATAGGATCCCTAATGTGGGACAGTAGGGAAGGTCTAGTGGAGATAACTAGGGCCCTGGGGCCAATAACAGGGGCAGTAACAGGTGCCCTAACTTGGGCAGAACCACTAAGGGCATTAACAGAAACCCTAGTGGCAAACACAGAGGGCCTAGGGGAACTGGCCTGAGAGCCAGAGAAACAAACAGCCTGAGAGCTGGGGACAAAGCTAACCTGTGAGCGAGGGGGACTAGTACTCAGACGGGGGGCCCTGCGTGACAGACCACTGCCCTGAACCTGAGAGCTAGGGATGCTCATAGTCAGACGGGGGGCCCTGATCTGGGAACTCCTACCCTGGACCCGACTATGAGGGGGACAAACAGGTGAGCTGGGGCATCTAGCCTGGAAGCTAGTGGGGCTAACACGGCTAGCCTGTGTGCTAGCAGGGCTAGCCTCTATGCTAGGGGACCTGCTAGCCTGTGAGCTAACGGGGTTAATATAACTAACCTGGGAGCTAGCGGGGCTGATAGTCAGACGGGGGGTCCTAATCAGAGAACTCCTACCCTGAACCTGACTGCTAGCCTGGAAGCTAGGTGAAGGCGCTGTCTCCATTTGAAGGTCGTTCATTCTGTCGCAGTTCATATAGAATGGGGAGGCAGGTGCGTCTTCATCAAACATTTATTCACACAAGGGAGAACTGTACAGAAACAAACATAATAACAAACATGAGGAACTAAACAAACCATATTAAACATGACATCAAGAACAAGACTAAGGAACACTAACATCTGAATAAACTAAAGACATTTACTACAAAGAACAAAAGTACCCACATACCTGTACAGAAACAATGAATGACAGAGGGAGAATGAAACACTGGGGTTAAATACTAAAGCAAATGGGGACTAATGCAGAACACCTGGGAAAATAATCAAACACTGAAAGGAACTATGGGAAAACAGAATCACATGCTAGACACGAAAAGGACACCAGGGGGAACTAAAGCATCACACAAGAGGAAGCAACCAAGAGTCAGGACACACAGGGGAGCAACTACACACAAAAAAGGTCCATAAAGGCCTGACCACAGCCCTCACTGGGCTGGATGTGACATGGGTGAACAAACTAGTGGTATTTCTGAGTTCCGACATACTAACGTTAAGAAATATAACTTAAAAGAAATATGATGTAGCCTATTTATATTTTTTTCAATAGATTACATTGATAGTACAGCTAATTGTGTACCATTATAATAAAACAATAAAATACCTTAACAGAATAATATGATTAGGTAATTATCCCTGTTTTGGAGAAAGTCACTTTAAACAGACATTCTCATCTTACACAAAACTTCTGCAATGCTTAGTTAGGGCAAATTCGAACACAAACATCTATTGCGTTTGCGTTTACAAACCTGTTTCTCTCACTTAATTAGGGAAGGAGACATAAACCATTGACATATAATAAATATTACACATTCTTGACCTACAATGTAAATGATGTTCTTCTGGATATGTAGGAATATTTACTTTTCTATATTTGAATTGGCTGATCAACATCTAAGAAATAGCAGATTTTAGCTTAATAAATGTGACATTTGGCATAGTTCTTAAAAGTACTCCTATCAGTACTCGTATCAGCAAGTACCCAAAATGAAATACTCTGTACTTGTACTTGTTCCATAAAAAGTGGTATCGGCCCATCCCTAGCCTTAAAGGTAGGCCTACTTAACGGGGCTTAGTGCATGTACTGTATTTGTATTCATGCAGGGGGAGATAAACAGACACTTCATCCTGGCGCCAGGCCTGTTAATACTTGTTAATTATTACTGCTTGTTTTAGATCACTACTGGTGTGAAGCATGTGCAGATCGTATATATAAGGTCTGTGGTTCAGATTCAGGGGTCTTAGTGGGCTGTGCCATTGAGTGTGCGTGGTAAACCTGGATGTGCGTTTAATAATGCGTAGTGTTACATTCTTATGGTTTCAGTCGTGTCGGGTCAATTAGTGTATTGTAAGTCTCATAGGTGTTGAGCCTCATGTTAAATAACCTTTATTGAGTGGAATAAACTTATCTTCACTATGATTATGGGGTGCATTATATGCCGAATGACAATAACCTATAGCCCTAGAATGTCATTGTGAGGTTATTATAATGCGTTTTCATTTTGGGAAGACAGTGAAGGTGTAAAATGCACGGCCCGCCACTGTACATGACACATGACATATAGCCTACTGGAGTAAAAGTAAAATCTCCTCAGAAATCTGTACTTTAGTTAAAGGCCTCTATTAACATTTAAATCAATTATTAGTAGAGGTGGGTAAAAGAAAGAGTAAGAGTAATTTTCTGGGTTCGGCTGGGTTCACAGGTTTTGGGAAATTCCTCATTAAGACCAAAATGAAAAAGTAAAGGAAGTTCATAACTTACAGTGATCTATAAAATGAAAACAAAGAGTAAAAAATGACTAGTTATGGTCATTGGTTAGTAATGAACTCCCCTTACCAGGTAAGTTAGGTTGTAACTGCAAACATCCCAAAATGGGTGAACCCAGCAGAGTACTCTTACTCTTACTTTTACCCACCTCTGATTATTAGACTAATTGATTATTATTATAACATCATATTTAATGCAATGCAAAACGCCAATGCAATGCTCAGGAATTTATTGCTGACTTAGGGTTGGCTTGTAAGTGTTGTGTGATTTTGTATACAGTTCTATAAGTGGTCCTCAGTTGTCTCTCTCTAAATAAATGAAGGAAACATGTACAGTAGGAAATTACACATTGAAAGTGGGTAGACTATTTGCAGTTACAATTTACCCCCATAAAAAAATGGGCTGGTGCACCATGAAACTCCTGGGCTGAAAATGTGTCCCACTCCGCCCCTGGTCAGAACTGAGAAGGGTCTGGTGTTAACCAGGCTACGCAATATCTATTTGCAGGTCATATATACAATCCTTGTTGCCCACATCTCCCGCAACCATTCTCTCCTAAATATTTATGGTGTTTTTCACCCTTTTTATCCTCCCTCACAAATGACTGTGCAAACAACTTGTATAAAAGCTGCTGGTCTTTTTCATGTACAATTTATAACAAAGTCACGTAAAAATAAAATGATCTTGTGTGTTTTCGTATAATTCATTTTGTTTAGGATCCCTCCAAGATCTTGTAATCAGTACCTTGTCCGTGCTCGGTAGTGTATTGTGAGAACTGCTCCGTCAAACAAATGGAGAAAACATTGAGCAGGCCTTAATTGAGCGATGTGATTATCGTCTGTGATTGTGTTGAACCCCTACCACAGCCTCCTAGTATCTGACCCACTGAAACAGCTCTCAACTTTCTCCTCATATTGCAGTTTTTCCTTAAGCACAATTGGTGTGTTGCAAGAAAAGCATGAAAAGTAGACAGGTCATCCAGAAGTTTGGTTTGCTCTGCTTTAAATCCAGGCTATTGTAATGGAAACAGTGCTAGTGGGGCCCACATTGAAATATAAAGCAATCTTATATTATGGCAAAACAGATTTCCATTTTTTATATACTGAAACTGCTTTTAAAATGAATACTGCACTAACTCAAAGGAAACACCATAACAATAACATATCCATCGAATCATTTTTTTATTTCCTTGTGAGTACAAAAATTTCAGGTTTGAGTTTGTTTATTTGGCACATTTGCATAACACATTACTTATTGAACCAGTTCACCATTTAAAAAACGTTAATCAATGTTATCACTCATTTAAAACAAAAATGAACAAGAACATAAAACTAAAACAATTGTATTGAGGAGACAGTGTTGAAATGGTTACGTCAGAAAAGGACAACAGCATTTATACATCAAACATAGAAAAGGTGAAAGGAAACATTCTACATAATTACTTAAATACTATTTGGTATTTTATTATCCTGGAACACATTTCACATTTAGGTATTCCATTTTAAAGTGTTCTTTACTATTACCTTAAGATCCAGCAATATTTTTCTCGGGGGGGGGGGAATAAAGGAACGGTATGCTAATACCAAAACCTTTGCTAAGAAAATAGTAAAAGACAGTGGTGTTCCAAAACTAATAACCAGGGTAAGTTAAACCATGGTATTATCAGTTGTGTGGGGTTGAAAATTCATATTATAGATGATGCATGTCACATACAATTGTTAAACAAAAAGTGTTTACTTAAAAGAAAACATGCAATAAAGTAATTAACATAATATGCTCCTAATATTGAATTACCATTATGTCACCATGTGACCAAGTAGGGGTAGGATACACCACTGCACTTAACTGTATGTGCAACAATTTTCACAAAAAAACAGCAGTAGGATCAACTGAGTGTAGATAAGATTAATGTAACATAATAGAAACAACAAAGAGAGACTGAAATTTCCAGTATCTTAATATAATTCACTACAAAATACCACAGCTGCTCAAGACACATTTCTCAAAAGAACATACATAACCAAATCATACAAATTGCTTTTTATAGGTGTTCTGGTTGCAAAAAAACAGTAAATAGAAAAGGATCTAACAAGAGAATGGGTTACTAACTGACATAAAACCTACTAGTAAGCCTGTCAAGATGATAACTAGAGGTATAATTCTTCAACACAATTGCTTTTTAAGCCCTTCATAACACAATTGGATGACTCCTCAATTTGAACCATTAGAACCGGGACATTTTTAGGTAAATTGGTCCGTGACCCATGATATAAGGCTAAGTGCAAAGCTTTAAGAGATCCTTTTAAAAGAACAATGTAAAATATATAACCAAGAACCACCAGATATTTTCAAACTATAATTTCATGGCAGTTATTATTAACTATTAAGACACATTGCAAGACTGAACAATGGCTAAATTTGAATTAGAGCCTGGCCGATACTTTTAATCTACTGATTCATTTCGATCTGTGTTTTATTCAGCAATATGAAACCTCTATATATTTGCATTTTATTATTTGTTCTGTAGAGGGCGCTCTTATCTGCACTTCTTTTGCTGAAATTACAGTTGTGAACCATCCTTTGAGAACAACTGCCTCTTTTTGCTGAACAACGTAAAAAGAAATTGCATTGGTGTACGAAAATATTTAGCTGCATTTTTTGTATACGTTAACTATTTAACAATTATTTTTAATAGTGAAAAGAGCACATCAGTCAAGTCCTTGCTGGGTTTAAACCCAATCCAATCACTGAAGCTATAATTAGACAATTCAACATACATCTCATTATCAGTAATTGTTGTCATTTAAAACTCATAATCAGCTACCAAAATCCCACATCAGTTGGGCTCTAATTTGAATTGGTGTATCTCACCATCCGATGTCTGTGGGCATTATGTCTGGTAAAGCATCCACCGTGGGACAAATGTTGTAATCTACCAACTACACGTTTTGTTAACAATTACAAGTGTGAAAAAAATAAACAGTTATGAAATATTCCATACAAAAATGTAAATGAATAATGAGCTTTCAACAAATGTTGGACAACCCTTTGTTAAATTACCCATCACTTGATGCATATCCCTCATTTCAACTAGGCTGTCCATCTCTATCGGTGCAGCAGGAACAGGAGTGCAGACAGAAATAAGTTTGAGCCAAATTAGTCCCTGGTCCCCAAAAGGACAACTAAGCACAAACGCTGTGTAATCCTTACTTATTTAGTTTCCAGTCAACCTCCCACAGCCTTTGAAGCTCACAGTTGAAAAAGTATCCCAGAACAAACAGAAAAAAATACATATTGGAAAGGTTATAAAAAGTGAATCCAGGCAAGAAAGACACTGAATTTTCCATCTATGAAATCAACTTGTCAGGATACAATACGATTAGATATTATAGACTTCTAAAACCAAAATTAAATTAATGTTTTGGCCTTCATTGACATAATTTTGTTTTAGCACAAAATGATTGTATTTTTAGTCTCAGGATCTATTCATATGTAGATCTCCTCCAACACATGTAACCTTCATAATACCTACATAAATTCACAGCAAATAATCAGGAATGAGTGCAGGAACAGCATTTTAAAATCCATTCCTAAAACTTCATTACCTAGAATTCTGTTCAACAGATCCGTTTAAAAGGACAGCTTCAAGTGACCATTTCAACAGAAACAAAAAAATCATGACAATAATAAATAAATAGATGAAACACACAAAGAATAGGAAGGAAACATTACCAAATAGCCTTCTAGGTAAAGGGTGAAATGTGAGGATAATTAGCTAGCTGCTTCAGCAGAACTATGGCCTAGGATGTATGTTGAAGTGTTGCTGAACTGAAGTACTGTACTAGGACACTCCCGGAAAATCCCTGCTTGGGTTCGATGAGAGCCACAACATTATGAGTTTGTCGACATTGCAGTTCCCGTAAGTGTTATTCAGCCATTGTATTGTTGTTGGTAGCGGCGGTTGAGCTCACGCAGCTCCTGCTCCCGAGCACGACGAGCCTTGTTGGACTTGGTGGAACGGCTGGATCGCGTGGACTGGGCAGACTTGGTGCTATGACAGCGTGACGAAGCTCTCTTCAGGAGGTTCTGGGAAATAGAGCGCTGCAAGTTTTTCATAGAAGACGACGCAGCCATGCTGATGATCCAGGGGTGCTTCAGAGCCTGGCCTGCCGTCAACCTCTCGCTGGGATCCACCGTCAACACACGGTCGATAAAGTCCTTCGCTAGGTTGGACACACTGGGCCATGGCTGAGTAGGGAGGAATACAGAAAAGACAGCTTTCAGAGTTGAGTAAATGCTCATTTGAATTTTTGCTTACAATAAGAGTACAAAATAGAACCCATTTGTATAGCACATTTATTGACACCATCATCATTTTAGGACATAGCTACACTTGCAATCAAACCCCATTGCAAATCAGGTTTGTTGTCCAAAAATGTACAGACTGTCAGCTGTTTGCTATGAACAAATCAAACAAACAAAAGCAAATTAAATAGCTCAACACAATGTGTGCTTCAAGTGGTTTCCCAAAATTCAACTGAAAATGCAACTGATAATGACTTCTCCAGTCTCAAAATGATTTAATCCCTTCATGACAAGCACCTTTAGTAGAGCACCTTTTGCTGGTATAACCTGCTGCCGAAATTCATAGCCAGACACCAGCCTCTAGCAGTGTTCCTGAAGAATCTTAACCCATTCCTTATGAGCAACGGCTTCCAGGTCAGTGATATTCTTGGGTTTGAGTGCTGCAACTGCCTTCAACTCCCACCAAAGATTTTCTATGGGGTTCAAGTCAGGTGAATGAAGGCCACTGTAGAATCTTCCAGGATTTTTCTGCAACCAAGCATTGGTGGATTGAGGTATGATTGGGATCATTGTCCAGTTGAAAGGTCCAATGACAACCAAGCTTCAGCTTCCTCACAGACGTCATTACGTTTTTTCCTAGGATTTCCTGATACTTCAACGAATCCATCTTGCTTTCCACATGCTGCAGGTTTCCTGTGCCAGAGGATGCAAAGCAGCCCCAGAGCCTCACCGAACCACCACCATGCTTGAATGTGGACAGGGTGTTCTTTTCAGCATATGCTTCATTCTTCTTCCTTCAGACATAATGCTGACCCAGCATGTCGAAGAATTTCCATTTAGTTTCATCGCTCCACAGAACAGAATTCCAAAATCTCTGGCTTCTTTATATGATTTTAAGCATATTGGAGCCAGCATTTCTTGTGCTTTTGGGTCATAAGTGGCTTACATCTTGGAGTTTTGGCATGGAAACCTTCTGCGTTTAGTATGCACCTTACTGTGCTCACTGAAACCTCATTGCCTGTCACCACAAAGTCTTGATGCAGTCTCAGAAATTTTGTTTCAGTCATTGATAGCTTCCTTTTTCTGCCCCATCCAGGTAGGGTAACCGCTGTTCCCTTAACTTGAAAATTGCAAACTATGCTTCCAATCGTGTCTCTGGGAACATTCAGGGCCTTTGCTATCTTTTTGTATCCTGTTCCTTGTTTGTGAAGGGTGATGATTTCTTCTCTTAACTTTTTGGACCATTCTTTTATTTTCTTAGCTATGTTTCTAACATGCAGTCAAATGTGACACTCAACAAACAAATGAACCCCTTGATTAGTTGCATCAGGTGTGCTTGAGACAAAACCTGTTTTGCATGTTTGTGGTGTTGTGAGGGATTTTGTTCAGGGTGTTGAATAATTGTGAGATTGGAGAAGTCATACTGAGTTGCATTTTCATTTGGATTCGGCAAAACCACTTGAAGAATTCATTGTGTAGAGCTACTTCAATTACTGTTGATAGATTTTTTTCATTGCAAACAGCTGACAGCTTGTACATTTTCACAATAAATCTGATTTGCAATGGGGGTTGAATAATTTTGATTGCAACTGTACAACAAAAAGGCTCTGCAGCTCCAGGCTAATTGCTAATAGTCCAGAAGTACCTTCCCAATGGGACAACAAGTAAACCTAAATCTAAGGAATTCAGTTGATAAATAATTATTTTGTAAAGCAGGATTGTGTGTGACATGTTAACATATGACAAGGTCTGGTTCTTTTGCAACATGGACACTATGGTCAAACATGAGCATATTTAGAGTTAAATAGTGTTGTTGTTAGAGTAGGCGTGCGGAAACCTACCCAACTCTCACACTGAGGGTAGCAAGTTGGATTCCAGGGAGTGGGAATTTTGCTTGTGGGGGATTTCTAGACAGCCCATTTGGGAATGTGTGTTTCTGTAATGTTATCCTAAACCTTAGCTAAATCACAACCTCAGTAATGTGATGCCTAACCTTAACTCTTAATGTTGGAATTTAATTCAAAATCATAACAGAATGTATTCTGATCAGGCATTACTGATTACCTTCCAGTGGAACATGATAGCAAAAGGTTAGGGACCATCATAATAGTAACACGCGAAGCTGCAATGTAATAGACCGATTAGGTTAAAGACCAAAGCAATTTAGTAAAACATGAAGTTTCAAAATAATATCACTGAAGTTGCTGGCACCCAACGTTATTACCATTTTCCCAAATAGTTAACTGGAAACGTAATTCCTAAGATATAAGGTTCACCACAAGGGGAGGGGTTTCCCTCAGACTAGAGCACAAACATTAGACGCTTACAAAAGTGTAATAGCTACACCCATGTATTTTACCCCCACTGAGAAGCACGCCTGTCTTATTCAGTGTCAAAAAAAGTCCCTGACGCAAATGCGCACACACTGTGGTTGCTGCCTGGAACTTACATCACACAGTCACAGGGAGGTTGTTGGGATGATAGAGATGACATTAGCACTGTGCCCAGTATAGAAACAGACACACGGTTTTGATTAAAATGAAACCTAACACATGAGCAACTGTCTGCAATGCATCCAGCATGAATTGAGCAAATACAATTATTTTAGAGCTTTTTAAATTTTATGGTCAGCAAGCAATCAGGTGTTGCTTATTTCTTCTATGTGACTTGATCGTTTTGTAAATGAGGAATCCATCTTTGCCAGAGCGAAGTGAAAAACTTCCTTATTTCAGTGTTGTCGGGCACTAGCTTCCCAAGTGTCCAAGTACAAGTTCCCCTTTAATTTGCTGCATTTCCAATCTGGGCCATATTTTTGATACTTTTAAGTATAATTAAGTAATTGTATTGTACTGACACCCCAAGGAGACCATTCTCTCTTAATTAGTATCACAGGTGTCTTTGATCACATAATCACCCATTCAGCAAGTTTAAATAGTAAATCACAACAATTCCATGTTTACAGGAAAGAAATGTGATGTCCTTAATTCCCTGGACGATGGCCTTGGTGCAATCTACAAAAAATATCCAACTCAATTACTCTTAAAAGCACCAATTCAATTAAATGTGAAGTGCCATCACATTTACAACATGACCTAAAACTAACATTTTGGTCACACAGGCAGGTAGATAAAAACATTCTTAGCCAATATGTTTGGCTCAGAAATTGTAATAATATGGTTGTTGAGAGGAGGCCTATCAAGTGAAAAACTTTTAATTTTAAATTGAGTTAGGCGTTTACATTTTGAAAATATGGTAATGCTTACCACAAGAACAAAAAAAATGTATTATAGGTTTGAGAATTCACTCTGTAACTGGTAAATTAGGAAAAATTAACCACCAAAGTGAAAAAATATCCGCATTTGGTAGGTGGGGGGTGATAATTTCCCACCCTGACTGAAACTATAGCAACTGCAGCCCTGATTGATGCAGGAATCATCACAGAAACAACAAAATGTAAAGATGAACTGAACTGAAAGAATCAATGTTGATAATGTGTTATTTATGACAATTAAAATTAATTAAAAAAAAAAAAATCAATACATAGATTTTTTAAGCAACCCCCTAAACTGCGTTTGTTAGTATAGAACGCTGCCAATTGCTATGACGTCACTGGTAGGGTAGGACCTGAGAAAGTCTACAGTACAGGCAACAGCTGCAGGACTTTACACACGAAAATGAGTCAGTTCAATGGCATATAATACAAAGTTGTGTCTAAAATATGCATTAGATTGTATTTGCATGATGTGCAGTGTAATGTACACAGTAAATTATTAATGGAGTAAATAACTACGTATCCAAGTATATTGTGCATTTAGGAAATAGAGACTGCTTATCGTGTGCATTTAGAGAAAATAGAAAAACATGGTTGATGTCCTGTGACTTTTAGAAAATCGAGGCAGATAAATCGAAAATGTGATTTGGATGAATTCTTCCATTAGGGCGCTTGTTAAGTTACCTGCACGGAGGATTCGTCGTGAGTTTTGCCATTTAATTTAGGCTAGTTCAGAGATGGCAGACTTTTTCTTTGTGGTTGTTGATGGATAATTGCACGGATGGATATTGCACAGATACCTCTTACTATGGAACTAGCAGCTATTTCTGCGAGTTGAACTCCCTCTGCATCACCTCTTACTATGGAACTAGCAGCTATTTCTGCGATTTGAACTCCCTCTCCATCGACAACAATCTACCCTGGGAGGGTGAACAGCAGCTTCAGGGTGAGTAGAAAGGGACATTGGATTCTGTTTACAGACCCGCGGTGGTTTAGATAGCAGCTAGTAAACGCATTATTATCGATCTGTGTTATTGTCAGTCATGCTTAATTTATGAAGTCTAGAGTGCTAGATTGTATAGTTTGAAATGAGTGCTCCTAACTTGTTTAGCTGATAGCCCTTTTCCCTAGGTTGGATCGTTTGGTACTGTATCTAGCTTGGTTTCGTGACTCAATTTCAATTAATGTCCAGTGTCAGTCTCATGTTTTGTTAAACGCTATAAAGCCTACACATTAGGCATTATTTGTGGGTGTATGTGAATATGTACGTGTTCTGTGTATGTGACAACAACGTTACATCCAGCCCTTTGCTTAGTAGACTTGCTAGCATTGCTGGATAACAGGTAAACTGTCCTCTGCCTGACTTGAGCGTTTCAGCGTCCTTTCCCTGCGGCAGATAGTGACGTCGGTGTTGCTTTCCGTTGGTCTATCTGTCTGCCCTGTACTGTAGCCTGAAAAGTCAAACAATGATGAAATGTCAAGGCACTCTTCTTAAAATTATAAAAAGCCTTTAATATTACTGGCTATATCATAGTAGAAAATTTAAAAATATATGGGAAGAAGCTACCCACGCGTAGCGGCACAAACAGCCTTCTTCAGGGTATGCTCAGCATACCTGAAGAAGGCTGTTTGTGCCGCTACGCGTGGGTAGCTTCTTCCCATATATTTTTAAA
>JACXGM010034112.1:0-12075 GCA_016801145.1 Umbra pygmaea | reverse complement strand
CCAGAGCCAACCATAAACCATGAATTAGTCTGAATCATAGCCCAGAGCCAACCATAAACCATGAATTAGTCTGAATCCTAGTCCAGAGCCAACCATAAACCATGAATTAGTCTGAATCATAGCCCAGAGACAACCATAAAGTGGGCATGAATTAGTCTGAATTATAGCCCAGAGACAACCATAAAGTGGGCATGAATTAGTCTGAATCATAGCCCAGAGACAACCATAAAGTACAGCTGAAGCTAATAGACTAAAGTGGTCCTTATGGGGTTGAAATTAGGATAGTTTTTAATGGATTTGGCTGACATCATTTGCATAATGATACAGCTTTCTTGAGAAAATATAAAAACTGTTAATGTTGCCTTCATCACATACCTAGTTGTATAACACCATTACATATTTTTATTGTTCTTCATTTAAAACAACCAACATTTTATAGAAAAGTATTCACATTTGGGAAAACGGTCGGCCCAAGGGTCTCTTCTAATCTCTTGGTTTCACATGGGCCCCACCCCATCCTCCTTTTACTGTCTGCAAGGACTTATGCTGAATATGTATAGATAGAAAATACTACACCCAATGAACACAAGACTCACTTGAAGAATGTAGATGAGATAATGACAACGAACGCTCCCAATAACACAGTTGTATGTGGTGTCAGAAGACTGATGCTGTTAGTTGACTTCAAAACATCTGCACTCAGTATTCTAAATGAAAGTCAGGCGTGTGACACACAGGTGACCAGAATCAAGTCACAGGTTTGACATTACTCAGATTACCAGTGAAAAAAACAAGAATGCATTTCCTACAATAGCATTTACAACTTGAACAGGTTCCACAATGTTTGCCATGAGACCAGGCACAATCGAACCAGCCCAGTACGGTGCTGGGGTGCCCCCTTTATAGGTACAGCTTCGGCTCGCTTACTCTATAGAGTATTTTTTATTTGTGAGCCAGTATGGATAGTTATACAAACACCTTCTAAGACAAAAATTCTAATTTGACTGTTCATTATTCAGTTATTACTTAAAACTCAATGTCACCCTAATGATCTATAGGTGATCGTACAAACTATTAAGAGAAAGAGGTACTATGTTATTGATTTCATAGCCATTCTGTTCATACAAACTAGAGTTGACTTTACAGGGTAGCACCACCCACAATCACTAGCCTCATGACAAATCTCATGACATGTTCTGTATATTGAAACATTTAAATATACATTAAACTATATTTATACCTCGAGCAATTTATTGCTGACATGTAAAAAGCTTTGGAAAGTGTGTGAACATTGGACTAATGAAGCAAAAACTGCAAGTTTGGTTTTTGTGGAACCTAAATTTAAACAACCAATGCAAACAGATCAATTATTCTTCAAAGAGGTTGACAGTGCAACAGACACCAAGACCGAATCTGCTTTCAGATCAATTTTTCTGTTTAAATCAAGAGGATATATGAACCCGGGTCAGGGCTTAACCATTAAGTCTTTAGCTGCTGTTTATTTCAATTGATCAATCAGTGACTCTATGACATGTATTGTACCTTTCCGTAGGACCCACAAAAAACATATACAATACAAATACCCATCCCGAGAACCCAAAGTAATATGATGTGGAAACATTGCAGCTAGGAAAAGATCCCCAGAAAAGTAGGAATTTAGGAAGAAACCTAGACAGGAACCATGCTATGTGGGCCAGGTAGCCCCTGGTCAGTTCTTTTCTGAAACTTAGGAGTAAAAAATAGAAATATAATATCAAGAATAAATAAAACTGGAGTTTTTAGAAATTGTGTTCCAATGCTTTTACCATCTGTGAAATCCAGGAAGTTTTTAGGGGTGGTGGAGAAAAAATCAACCCTGCTGGTGTCACTTACTGGGGTAGAGAGTCATGGGATCCCAGGCCTCATGTGTGTCATTTCCATGGTCGACGTGGTCGCCATGGTCCCCGTGCGTCTTCCCGTCATCGTAGACCACAAACACAGCAAACAGAATGATGGTGATGACTTCCAGGGTCAGAGCCAAGATGGGAAATTTAAGCCTCATGTTGGTGGCGTACGCAGGCATGGGATACACTCTGTGTGTGTGTGGGTGTCTCTGTTTATCTCCAGCTGTCCCTCTCTCTGATACAGCCTCTCTCTCTTTCTGGCTATCTGTAGTAGTAGAGTGGCCATAGAAGACAAGCTGGTGTCTAGTTTTAAGTTAGTGAAGATTTCTAGGGGACCAATAGGAGCACAGGATGATAAGCCCTGGGTGTTAACTCCCCCTACTGCACTTTGTTCATGCTGGGTTTCCTCTGTGTTGGGTGTTTACTCATTTGAAAAGACGAGGCCAAATCAAGACTTTGGCAAAAAAAACACAGTGATGACACCGAACCAGGGACAAAGACATGAGATGACTAATGAGACTTTGTTCCAGACTAATGATGACAATTTGTTCCAGTTGAGAGTTTTAATGATGACCTGGCACTAACACTGGATTTGATTAATAATTAAAATAAACTTTATTTTCTATTCTGTGCCTACAACTTTAATTAATTTTAAAGTTACTACTAGTAAATCCCGACTAGCAATCCATTTGTATTTTAGCAAACCATATGTTGTGTGCCAAATATTGAACATGGGGCAATTACAATTACAGTAAGTGCCTTGCTCAATGGTAGATGAACAGACTACTTTGTCATATGTGGGATTAGAAAACAGAACCTTTCAGTTACTGTCCTAAAGCTTTAAACACTTGGCTTTATGAAGTATTTATTAATAATTTATTGAATAATGTGAGAAAAACAGGTGTAATATACACTCATATTTTTAAAGATGTTTCACAGATCTCACATTTACAGCTCTGGACAAAATTAACAGAAAACTGTAATTTTTTCTTAAATCAAACCCATTGAAAACCTCTGGAAACCAAAAGCAAGAAGGATGGTCACAAGCCATCAAACAAAGCCCAGCTGATTTTTGCTCCAGCAGTGACATAAAATCACTCAATGTCAATGTGAAAGACTTGTAGAGAGCATGCCAAGATTCATGAAAGACAATTGTTATTATTTTACCATTATTTAGCAAAATATCGATTTTGGAACACTTCTTAAATTAACAAATATTGTGTTGTTTAGAAATGAATATTAACTTATTAAATTTGCCTTATTCAAGGTCTGACAACATTTATTTTGACCAGTTGTCATTTTCTGCAAATAAATGCTCTAAATGACAATATTTTAAAGATTGAGAATTTATAAGAAATGTTTTAGTAGTTTATGGGGTGTCAGCTCAGTGGTTAAGAAGTCAGACTTATAGTCTTAGCTTGCCGGTTCGATTCCCAACTGTGTCAAATGTTTTTCTGTCCTTGAGCAAGGCACTTTACCCATAAGTTGCTCCAGGTGGATGTCCCTGTATTCACTATAAGTCGCTCTGGGTAAGAGGGTCCGCTAAATGGTGAAAATTTTAATTTAAAATGTATGTAATAAAACAGAAATGTTCATTTTACCCCAACAAATACCTATCAATAGTCAAACCACAATCAATCCACAACAATCAATAGTCAAACCAGAGACACTGATGATAATGAGAATAGTCTTTCATGTGTCTGGGCTCTTTCACATCGATGTTTGGTGTCTTTATGCTCCTCCTGGAGCAATAATTCAAGCAGCTCGGCTTTCTTTGATGGCTTGTGACCATCCATCTTCCTCTTGATTACATTCCAGAGGTTTTCAATGGGGTTGATTTAATAAAATTTAGCAATGGTCTCTTAATTTTAAAGTTAAGTAAAGCTAGCTAACTTAATTAAAAATCCTGACAATTCTATTTGGGCTAACAAGCTATGTTATAGCCAAACATTACTTGTTGTTGTTGCTGTTATAATAAAGAAAACGGGTAAACAAACCATTTGAGAGCACATGATGAGATGTAAAACAATATTGAATGTTAGTTACAATTTCAATGTGGTTTAAGTTGTGTTTGTATTGGTAGCTGTGCTAGAGATAATAATGTAATATCTTGTAACTTCAAACCTGCTAACAGTGTAGATGTTGTATGATATTTTCAGTCAGTTATTTGAGCCTCTGCTCATTCGTATTTCTAGTCAGAATTGATGATTGTTTGATATGAGACAAAATATATGTATTTAAAAAAAAAATTGCAGATTAGAAATGTCACTTTTATCCATAGCCTCTAGTAGAAACTCCATAGTGTATTTTAAATATATAGTTATTTAATTACTTTCTATTTCTATTTCATGTAACAGTTACAAACGTATCCCTCATTTTAAGAAATTATGAGAATTTAGTAACTATGACATCTTTTTTTTGTGGTTTTCCCCATTTCTCTTCCCTCCCAATGCCCTCTATTCCTTTCTTGTCTGCAGCTCCGCATCTCCCCGGACAGATCGGTGGGAGGGCAAAGGGCGTGCACATGGTTCAACCAACCACATGTTGCCCAGCTGCCAATTGTTTTCGCACTGCTCATCCAACACGGAAGCCTTACGTCAGATCATGCACGGGATGATTACGTTTACCAACTATAATTCCCGCGATTGAACTCACAGGCGCCCAATCTGGACACAAGGAGTCACTGGAGAGTGATGTGGCAGGATAGATAATCTGATTTATCCTACCCAAATCCAGGGCAGCGTTATGCCAATTTACGCTGTCTCATGCAGGAGGCCCAGGGAAGGTCAGAGAACCCATAGTCAGGCTCGAACCACTGACTATCATGACGTAGACTGTCGTGCAATGCAGTGACTTAATCCACTACGCCACGCGGACCCCCCAACTATGACACATTTGACTGGACTGTTTTACATTACTACAGCTTGTTGCAGCAAATAAGAATAAAAAAGTAATGCATTGTACCTGCCAGTGGTGAGAAAATATCTCAGTGAATTTGGATTCCAAGCATTATGTCTGTCAGTGCATTCTACCAAAACCAGCCAACATCCCACACTCTGTGATTGGTTCTCACAGTACAAGGCCTATGTGAACAACAATTGTAGCCCTATTACCGAATCACCACAGCGTAGAGGGCCATCAGTAGGCCCAACGAGTCTTATGAATGAGCGGTGGCATACATTCAAACTCTGCCAGCAACGCATTTCTGTTTGTCTTGGAGCTCAACCCAGTGGACCTGTTCCCAGACCTGTTGGGAATTGCTTCCACATGTTGAGGGATTTTATAACCCTTTGGTAAACACTCTCTCTATCAAGTCGTTCTAGCACTTTTATGGTTACTACAGAACAGAGAGAGGAGCCGTATTGGTTTCCACCTGCTTTTTACTGTAATGTGCATTATGTTGAAGAGACAGAGTTTTGTGCTTAATGGTGATGTGGAGAAAAATGTGCTATAATAATAACATATATGAAGTGTTTTAATGTTTCATGTTATAATGTAGGCTAGACATTCAAAGATGAAAGCTGCATACTGGTCTACACTTAAATATTATATTTTTTTATGTGGTAAAAATTTGTGGATGCTGGTAAAAATTTGTGGATGCTGGTAAAAATTTCAATCATGCAGTTCATCAAGCATTATACTAAAACTTTGTGTAAAAAATATTGCAAATATGATTTACAACAACAGCTGTACAACTACGCCATAACTAAAAGCTGTCAAGACGAAAATGTCCACATGTCTAAAAAGAGGGTGTGAGAAATAGAGCGATGGACCTTAAAGTGTTTTGGTTACATTTGAAGTGATACTGATGCTTCTGATACAGGATGTTTTTCACTGACAACCGCTGAACTAACCATGTTCTAACGTGCCATCTAATCTGTGTTAGACTGTCTACATTTTTAAACCAGTTAAATGTTAAGTAATTAGTTATTAATAGCAGTAATTAGTCATTCATGTTATTTAGATAAATTATTAATAAATTGATTTACATATTTTCCAGTTTCTATTGCCTTTCAAGTAAACTACCATTCATAACTATAAATGTTATTAATGGTGTCATTGTTGCAAATGTTATAATTTTCTGTCCAGTTTCACCTGGTAAACAAATGTGTTCCTATTCAAATGTTATACCTTCAACACAATATTAGATTACCCATCAGTGACTTGTACGCCAGCCCATTTGGATACTGCTTAATAAATCCAACATGCATAACTACCTAACAGCAGTAACCCATCTACTGGGTTATGAAAATATCCCAAAAGCATTTTTCTGTGTGATTAATTTCCCCATTGGAGGATTTTGACATCCTATTAAACTCATTTTCTTCTTCAAACGTTTCCCTTTTTTACTACATTATGTCTATTAGTGTTTATAAACTGTCCGTCTTATTTTATCACCTCTACTCCCTTCACAGCAAACACTTATTTTTACAACCTATAAAAGATGGCTTATGGAAGGTTTAAACACACCCCATTAGTTCAGATAGAAATATATGAATTTTCCTTATAACTAAATAATGATAGTTATGATAGTAATGACTTTAAACCTTTGGTACGTGTGTTGAGGTACAGCTCCCAGGAGATTATTATTTTTAATTATTATTTAAAAGAATATGTTTTTTAATGGTTAGCGTTAGGCTGATTCCATGACTAATCTTTTTTTCATGAATCAGAAAATAAAAGGAAATAGTACCACAATCTCTATGGTTACTCAAGACGTTAGTAAGCTGTGGGGGAGGGGTTCTGCGTGGCGTAGTGGAATAAGTCACGGCTTCGCAGCACAACGACATCAGGGTGGGATTAGATTAGCAGGATGATGGTGATTCTCCTTAGATTTTATGCACATATAAACAGTGTTTAACACATCCAGGCAAAACAAATAGGTTCAGAATAGGTTTTAAACTTTATAATGTTTAAATCTTGATTGTTCAGTCCAACCATAATGTAAAACTCTGGATGTTACAGTACAGTTTTCAAGAAATAAATTTAACTCAGTCAGCTATTGGCTGGGAACGGAATAGAACAAAACAGTGTCACTCAGTTGGTAGAGCGGTTGGTAGAGCAGTTGGTAGAGCAGTTGGTAGAGCAGTTGGTAGAGCAGTTTGTAGAGCAATTGGTAGAGCAATTGGTAGAGCAATTGGTAGAGCAATTGGTAGAGCCATTGGTAGAGCAGTTGGTAGAGCCATTGGTAGAGCAGTTGGTAGAGCAGTTGGTAGAGCAGTTGGTAGAGCCTGGTGATTGTAATTCCAGGGTTGCAGGTTCAATTATACCAGGTGGGCAATCTGAACTCACTTCTACAATTGGTTAAGATTGTCTGTTAAATAATCTGAAAATGTGAAACATAGTTGTGAAAAAGAAAAGTAATTCACAAATAGAAAGAGACAATGTAACTGTCTAAGCTCCAGCCCATTTGGATACTGCTAAAACAAACCAACATGCATAACTACCTAACAGCAGCAACTGTCACGATTCCCTGATTAAAAGAGGACCCAGACGCAGAGTACAAAAAATACTTGTTTAATTCCTTAAAAAGGGCAAAAATCATAGTCAGACTGAAACAAACTGTATCCACAAGGCAAACTATTCCAAAAAGGGCAATAGTGGAGGTCAGGGATTAACAAGGCAAATGTCTATACACTATGAAACAGTCCAAAATTAAATGCTCAGTACGTCGAATAAACAAACAATACCTCACAGGAATGAGCTGAGTTAAATAGCAAGGCCAACACAGAACTGGTGTACTCAATCAGTGAAATGACAGTTTGCCCCATACCAACCTACAAATGCAATACTAGAATGAACCTCACATAAACAGAACCAGATAACAAAACTAATACAGAAAATGAACTAACCAACAATAAACATGAACACAAATCCACACAGTAACCCATCTACTGGGTTATGAAAATGTCCCAAAAGCATTTTTCTGTGTGATTAATTTCCCCATTGGAGGATTTTGACTTTTCAACTCATTTACTTCTTCAAACATTTCCCTTTTTACTACATTATGTCTATTAGTGTTTATAAACTGTCCGTCTTATTTTATCACCTCTTCTCCCTTCACAGCAAACACTTATTTTTACAACCTATAAAAGATGGGTTACGGCTGTTATTTTTGGTTTTCTGGCTCTTTTTTGCATGTTGGAACATTTAAACATACACCAATAGTTCAGATACAAATACGTTTATTGTCCTTATAATTAAATAATGATAGACAGCAAATGGACCAATCTCAGTTTGTTGGCCCCAATACTTTTCAAGTTCTCCCACCGTACATAATATAAAACAACACTGGCCTTTGAAACATTTTAGACTGATGATTCAAGAAGATGCTATTTGAAATTCATAAGACTGACAGAGTTTAAACCTTTGGCACGTGTGTTGAGGTACAGCAGCTCCCAGGAGATTTTTGTTTTTAATTATTATTTAAAAGAATAGGTTTTTTAATGGTTAGCGTTAGCCTGATTCCATGACTTTTTTAATTGAATTAGACAATAAAAGGAAATAGTACCACAATCCACAATTTCTATGGTTACTCAAAACGTTAGTAAGCTGTGTGTGTGTGTGTGTGTGTGTGGGGGGGGGGGGGGGTTCTGCGTGGTATAGTAGAATAAGTCACGACTTCGCAGCACAACGACATTAGGGTGGGATTAGAAACCTCTCCTCGGGGACCCCCAGACAGGCCATGTTTTTGTTTTAACCCTGAAATGGCACACCTGATTCAATTAGTCAAAGGTGTAATGTGTAGTTGACTAAATTAACCAGTTGTGTCATTTCAGGGTGAAAATAAAAACATGGCCTGTCTGGGGGCCCCGAGGAGAGGTTTGGGAACCACTGGATTAGAGGGATGACGGTGATTCTCCTTAGATTTTATGCACATTTAAACAGTGTTTTACACATCCAGGCAAAACAAATAGGTTTTACAGTGAATAGAACAAACAAGTGTAGCTCAGTTGGTAGAGCGGTTGGGGTTGGTATTGCGGTTGATAGAGCAGTTGGTAGAGAGGTTGGTGTTGGTAGCGCGGTTGATAGAGCAGTTGGTAGAGCGGTTGGTAGAACCTGTCGATTGTAATTCCAGGGTTGCTGATTCAATTATACCAGGTGGTCAATCTGAACTCAGTTCTGTAATTGGTTAAGAGTGCTTGTTAAATAATCTGAAAATGTCAAACATAAAAGTAATTCACAAATAGAAAAAGAAACAATGTAACTATCTAAACTCCAGAGTCTGAATCACTCAACGGTTTGAGTCCCGGATTCCGACTGTCCTGTTAATGAAAACAATTTCAAAATACCCCCACCCCAAAGAAATCTTAAAAAAAACATTATGTGGACAGCAACCAAAAGGAAAATAATTTTGGACGTTTTTAAGTTTAAAAGTATAGCTTTTTCAAAATCCAGATGGCCTTACTAATGGTATTGCAAAGCCATTAACACTGACTTCACACATTAGTACTACATGCTATTAGCCTATCTTTTAAAACCCTCTGTAGAACATGCTATCTATCAAGAAAAATAGCTGAGCCGTTGCCTGTTACTTTGTTTTCTTGGGAGAAAATCTGCCACATCAAAGTCCCTACAACAACAGTGGGCCATTTGTATCAGAACCAATCAGTATCTGAATCTAGCCTGATGGTGAACTTCACATTCCAGGAAAGTCATTAAGCGATTTATCTGAGGTAAAAAGAACATTCTGGAAAATAAACAAGTATTCAGCCCAAAAGGCCCTTTAGTCTGGAAGCCCCAGTGCCATGACATTACACAATTCACACAGCCATCTGTACTGATTATAGGCTGGAGTATGGTGGTAACCCGGTACCGTATAGTTTACTCTGTACAGTGTATCTTTAGGTGGCGTGGGATTGTGTTGATTAACAAGTATGATGGTAACCCGGTACGGTATAGTTTACTCTGGCGTGGGATTGTGTTGATTAACAAGTGAGGGGAGGTGATCGGGTGAGGAGGCTGGTAGATTACTCTAAGGGACTGTTTTGTTTCTTCAGGTTCATGACGGACATACTGTACATGTTTTGGGCTCACAAATGAAAGGGTTAGCATGGGACTTTACACGTTTCACGTTTGAAAAATAAAGAGTTTTCGTCGAAATCTACAGATACCAAAGTGTTCACTACAAAATGGTAAATGTACTGCATTTATATAGCGAATTTTCTAACCAACAATGGCCACCAAAACTCTTTACAGTGCCTCATATTCACTCATTTATTCAGACAGTCATACACTGACGCTGGTATCAGCCATGCAGGGTGCCAGCTAGCTCGTCGGGAGCAGCTGGAGTTAGGTGTTTTGCTCATAGACCACACTTGATCAGGAGGATCGAACCGCCAACCTTCCGGTTGCTAGACAACCAACTTGACCCACTGAGCCACTGCCGCATCAACACAAGCGGTAATTAGCTGTCTATTTGCCGTAGCCAAAGCCATTGATTTAGTGAACTTCAAAACAAAGGTTGCAAATTTCCGTGAATCTGCCAAGCCAATTATGACACAACCTGTGTTTTTAAGCACAGACTATTCATTCTTTTAAAACAGCCAAAACTCATCAGCTCAAAACTGCTGTTAGCGGAAATAAAGCTTTAAGATAAAAACACCTTACAAACATAGTAGACATTTTTTTCTACCACACATTACTAGTTATATATCTGGGCCATCACTATGATTTGAGAATTAACTGTAAGCAGTTTGGTGTACTCTATATTCAGCCTCAACGTATTAAATCCAGTAGTCTGTTCAGTTCACACTACCCCTAACCTCTGTAGATGAAGTCCCAGCTACAACCTTTAAGACCAATTATCTGTTTCTTAAACAAGCTCTTGGTGGTTACATTTTGACAAACTGTCCATTTTAATGAGAAGCTTTGTTTCTGTTCATTCTCACCCAAGCCCTGGGTGATTACTTAGGCTGGGATTCACCCTGACCCACGGTAGCCATGTCTTTAAAGAGAATACCTGTTGAGGGAATGGTAGTAGTTTTTATACAGTATTCAAAAACAGACTGTGAATTAACCTGGCCAATGAAAATGAAGACAGTACTGCTTAAAAACTGCAGATTTGATTGATTCCTTAATTATGTTACTTAACACTTAAGGCCACAACTCAGTATATCGCCTGCCGCCTAGGTATGTCCTTGTACTTACTGTAAGTCGCTCTGGATAAGAGCGTCCGCTAAATGACTAAAATGTAAAAATGTAACATGAAAAGACCAGTTTTTTTTCCCTCTGACACAACGCATCACCCTTAAAATTCCAGGGTTCTCCAATCAAGATTAGCAGAGTCCTGCATTAGTTTTGGAATGCCTAGGTGACCCTTTGTCTTTTCACTGGCTTCTGGCCATCAGCACGGCCTCACTGTAATCAGTATTTATTACCTGGGGGATGACTGGTCAGGGTGGATGTTGTGTTGCCTGAAGCCCTGAACAGAAACAGATATCCCTTTGCAGTGAGAGGGGAGAGGAGCCGGCCATATGGTTCCTCGTTAGTCTGCTGGAACACTCCACATCCCACAGCTCACAAACATCTTCTGCCAGACATTGTTTCTTTTTCACTGAAAAAAAAAATTATTCAATAGCTCTTCCTCATCCCTTAAGATTCCTTGGAAAACGAAGCCTGATATACAGTATATACCTGTATGTAACTTACCATTATGCACTATGTTGCTTTCTTCTTGCTTTTTAATTGCTTTGCTTGTTTACTGTACATTGTATTTTATGTGACCTACACAGGTCATTGCTAAAAAATGAGGATTTCTTCTCATTCAACTTTCCTGTTTAAATACATATTTATATTTGTATGTCATTATTTGTTATAAAGTATACTGTGTTTTATTGAACACAGCCAGGAACAATACAGTTTAAAAAAATATATATATATTTTGTCTATATTATTGCGTTGCTTGCAAGGTAGATATTGTGACATTTTTAATTTTGCTATGAAAAAATGTATATATTTTGTATTATTTAAGTGAATGTTTTCAATCCCTGGATGCTGCCTTGCTTGCAGCTCAACCTGTCGGGCATGGTCTTTATCCCGCTGTTCTGCATCTAAACGGGCTAAGCGCAGCCGGAGCCGAGTGGCATCAACAGAGCCACCCGAACCGATAGGAGAGGAAGGATCGTATTTGGGGAGGGTAAGAGGAGCTCTAGTTACCTCCTCACCCACACTGCCTTCCGACCGGGCAGGT
>JACXGM010034111.1:0-12076 GCA_016801145.1 Umbra pygmaea | reverse complement strand
AGTTATTGAGTTGTGGCAGATTGAGGTAATAGCATTTCCCGTTTGGGTTTTGGCATTTTGATGTGAGTCATCCACATCAATGATCGAACTTTTATTAGCGGATGTAATTATGTTTTTAGAATAGTCAACGTCATAGACGTTTTACAGGAACTGTAGTGGACACTTTATTTTGTAATTTTTGGTGAGTTATGGCACATTTTAGTTAGAATTTGTCACGTTACAGAGCCAGACAAGACTTTGCGTACGGCCCGCACATTCTCACGCCTGCTCAAAAGTTTCCGTGACGGACCGCATATTCTCACGTCAAGTAATTTTTTATACATCACACCGTGTGCTTGGAAACCAGCGTACGCAAGCTTTTCGTGCGTACGCAACGTTTATACATGAGGCCCCTGATGAAGATCTGTTATGGAACTATTTCTTGTGTGTTACAATAAATACACCATAGGTTTTTTAATCTGATTAATTTAATTCTGTCATGCAGCAGAATAGTTGAATGTGCAACATTTTTTTCATTCCTCTCAACCCAAATGTTTATACCTTGGAGAGATTAGAGTTAAAGAAAAAAAATGCAAATAAAAAATAAAATATGCAATTAAAATATGTTTAGGAGAATTTGAAAAATATATGTACACAGAGGCGGCACTACAGGTCCTACAGTGGTGGGGCAAAATTTGTGACATATCGGGTCCTTTCTTGGGGATCAGTCTGAAGTTTCCCTGAACTTGTAAGGTAAACATCTGTGTCCTAGTTGTATGCTTTGTTGATGAAAGATAATGCTTCACATACATTTGAGTAACTTAGTCGAAATCCATTCAGATAGACAAGTCATGTAACAATTATATTTCCAGGTCATGTCTAGTCTAATGGCATCTGTGCTATAGATTTATGATTGTATTTTTTTTCTCTTTGGGTCATGTAAATCAAAAACATATTCAAACTACTACAAACCTTGGTAAAAATTCTGAATCATAACAGCAACTGCAAAAAACTATACTGTAGTTTAAAACAACAGTGCAGATAATATGTATAAAACTGATTTTAGCTCTATATGGTAAGCAGTACACTAAAAAAGATACCAAGATAGAAAGACAAAGAAATAATTAATGTAGGAACATTTGCTTAGTAGTGGTTTGTTTACTTAATTGTATGATGTTTTGACTTTAAAGCTTCTAAATGTGATAGGTTGGATCCATTTGTGGTTGATGTTTCAAAATAAATAGGTTACACTTTATTTGGAGAGTCCGAAATTCCATCTGTAGGTGCTCTACAGATAGTTTGCTGATAGTCATATCATCAACAAACTATCAACAAACTCTGTTAATAATCAACTTAAATTGGAGTTTAAGGGTAGGGTTAAGTTTAGAATGTTTTAGGGTAATGGTTAAGGTTAGGCTTAACATTTGGGGAAGAGTTAAGGTTAGGGTTAGGGTTAGTAGATATTTTGTTAATATGTTGTTGATAGTCTGCAGATAAGCTGTAGAGCATCTACAGATACACTATTTGGACTCTCAAAATAAAGTGTTATCAATAAATATTTTTCTAATGCATATGTTGCTTGTTTTCCTTATTTTACTTTTCATATGTACAATTATAAACCTTGGTGTTTCAGTACCCTCGTAGCACATCGTTGCCTTGGGACAACAAACTAATATGTGATTGGGGGAGGGGGGATTTTATGATTGATGTAAATTCATCGACCCCCAAGATCCCAGAAAATGAGGTGGAATGTTTTGCCCTTGGGTAGCAGCAAAACGTTTCATCTGTAGTAGCCTACAACTCGCCTTTCCTGTGGCAAACAAATATGTAATCAGTCAGTGAGATGAAAATAGTACAGTACACATAGCTAATATAACGTGAGCTAGCTCTCTAGTTAACACGACCTGTAGTAGCTACAAATGCAGGCTACTAGATTTAACAATAGCATTTAGTCAGTTATGGGTATGATCATGGATGGGGGGACCAGAGTGATAGAAAAATCAGAGTGCCGACCCTCTGATTGGACTCCGTTGATACCTTTTGCCACTTCTGGGGTATGCAGCCTCGAATACCGTAGTTCAAAAAATCCATTCTACGGCGTTGGTCACCATTTATTTCCATTGCTGGCCATCTAGTAACTTCTGAGGTAAGTTGATTAAATAGCTACCTCTTTTCAATTGTCAAATGTCTATATTTTATCAGAGGCCGTTTAGGATGCATATACTTATATTTCTTTGTATGTGCACAGCGTAATTATTTATTTTTATTTTTATTTAGGTAGTTATTGATGTTGGATTAAGAGGATCATTAAGGTTGATTGAGGACAGGTTTTATTTAGGTTTATTTAGGTTTTATCTGCTGAACCTGACAGTGTTAGCTAGTCAGCTGAGTACTGTGTGTAGTAGAAATAAGGTTGCGTTTGTTTAATTATACCCTTGAAAGGTCTGTTGAATTACATATGAATACAAATTATTCCACCAAAAAATTAAATTATAAGCAATAATATCCTTACGAAAAACAAGTTCAAGTTTATTTTGTAAGTATACTGATTTATATACTAAGTACTTTTAGTTAATTTATTACACTTTAAAGTATACTTAGTTTATTTTAATGCTTTTAAATACTTAAAGGTAACCTGTGTAGTGCACTTTTAGTTTATGAGTAGACTTTTCTAAATGTTCCATACACACAATAGATACATTAATTTACAGACATTTCCATTAATACTCCAATTTATAACTATTAGTATTGCATGAGAGTATGCTATACTACCACAACATTTTGAAGCCCAATACTCTTATACTATACTAATAATTATAAATTGGAGTATTAATGGAAATATCTATAAATTACTGTATGTATTGTGTGTATGGAACATTTAGAAAAGTCTACTTACAGTTTTTTCCAATTGCTAACACACAAAATGCATAATTTGGCTCATTGTGTCAAAACTCAACACACAAGAATGCTTTACACAACACTTGAAGATTAACATTGAACTGCCATGTCAAAACTGCCATTCTGCAATCAAAACTGCCATTCTGCAATCAAAACGTAACACTCTGACTTCAAAAGGCCCTCTTCAGATCGATAGTTAACACATATGCACATGAACAATAAACAGTCAAACAGACACAACACACTGGTCAACTTTACTCAAGACACTTCTGTCATTTGTAGTTTTTAAACCGTTTTTTATTCCCGAAACCAAGCCTCAGTGATACATTGTACAGGTAGTAATACAACTCCCATTACAAGTCAGGGATCACTTTGTCGATTAAGGTCGGACCACGTCACCTCGTCCACATCACAGGCGATGTTCTCCCTTGCCAGGCAACGGGAAAATATCGCCGGGCGTTGCGTATCCACCCGTGGATGGAGCCCACCTGATGTCTCCGCTTGCCTCCTCCATTGCTCGCAGGAGCGGCACTCGTGCATGTGTAGGCAGTCATAGACCCTCCACCGCCATGCCGAAAATAATTCCCCTATCAGGTTGAGGACCGGGAAGTAAGGAGGCAGGTACAGCACCATGAAATGGTCGTGGTTGGCGAATTAGTCCCGAACCAGAGCAGCCCGGTTGAAACTGACATTATCCCAGAAGAAAACAAACATGTGCTGCCCTGGTTGGTCCTATGTGACTGTGGAATATAGAGCATGCCGAAACGTCAGTATGTGTGCAGTGTTGTAGGGACCCAGGGTGGCATGGTGATGGAGGACCCCCTGACCACTAATGGCTGCACACATGGTGATGTTGCCCCCGCACTGCCCGGCGACATTCTTGATGGCCCTTTGGCCGATGATGTTTCAGTCCCGATGTCTGGTTTTTACCAGAGTCTCTTCCTCTATCTCCTCTCCCTCTTCCCTCCCCATCTCTTCCTCGTTCTCCTTTGCCTCTTCCCGTCTCTTCCTCATCTTCTCCTTCCCCTTGGTCCTTCAACCTCCATATTCACGATTGTCTCACGACAGGTGCTTATTCCTGAATTATATATAGTGACTGATTGGTGTTCAGTTACAGGTTAAGTGTTTTACGATGTGTGCGGGAGTGTTGCTAATGTCATGTGTGTTTTAACCATTGAATGGACGTGCTGACTGCAGAGTGTTTCATCATTGGCCAAAGTGTGTAACACATGCATGATGTGTGTAGTGTTTTGCACCGTGTGTTACAGAATTGTTTACGGTGCCATGCCGACATTATGTTTATTCATTTGGTGCCTGAGTGTACCAAATGCATGCAAACGTTACGGTTTCGACGCTTTGTTATGAGCATTCACTTTTAGTGTTTTAGCAATTGGAAAAACCTGTAATAAACTTAAAGGGTACACAGGTTAATTTAAAGTATTCAAAAGTATACTTAAATAAACTAAGTATACTTTGAAGTGTTGCAAATAAACTAACAAGTGGGCAAATTTAGTTTACTTAGTATATAAATAGGTATACAAAATTAACCTATTATTATACTTTTTTTCATAAGAGATGAGCTTTAAAATGTTTATTAGAAAGTAGTGACTAATTTCTTACCCAAATTTCACAGCCTGAGTGTCATTTTTGTGTGAACCAAGAGACACTGGCCAACATGTAAGATTCTGTCCACCCCTTCCGACCAACTTGGCAGCAATTTGTCCATGTGTGGGGAAACACATTGACCTACAGGCTATTCAAGGGCTTGTCTGCTTATTTTCACTCTGCTGCAGGTGGTGGCTGCTGTAGGCGACGGCTGCTTGAGTTGGCTGGTGCTAGCAAAGGATGATGGTGGCGACTTCTGCTGATAGTGGCATTGTTTAATTAAAAAAATATTTAATGTATTAATCCAAGTGTAATGAGTTGTTATTCTTTAATATATTTCATACTTTGTGTGTGGCTTAGTCTTAAAATGATCATGGTTGTGTGGTCAACACATGCCTCATCAGAATAAGTGGGCTGGACACAAAATGCTGAATGGACTATTGCTACTCTACTTTCTCAATGACTCTTTGACCACAGGTAAGTGAGTTGGAAGTCCAGTTGCACAAAAAACTACATTTCGAATCGTCTTTGATTTTAAAACAGAGATGTAGTAAGGTACACTACCTTTCAAAAGTTTGGGGTCACTCAAGAATTAACATGTTTTGATAGAAATTGATACCTTCATTCACCAAGGTGGCATTAAATTAATAAGAAATTGTCAAAACATGATTATTTACAGACAAAAAGTGACTTTTTCCATTCAATTTGAATAATTAATTAACAAATCAGTAAATTTCCAATAAGGATTGATATTTGCAACATTGATAATGTCTTATATACACTCACCTAAAGGATTATTAGGAACACCATACTAATACTGTGTTTGACCCCCTTTTGCCTTCAGAACTGTATTAATTCTACGTGGCGTTGATTCAACAAGGTGCTGAAAGCATTCTTTAGAAATGTTGGCCCATTTTGACAGGATAGCATCTGGCAGTTGATAGAGATTTGTGGGATGCACATCCAGGGCACGAAGCTCCCGTTCCACCACATCCCAAACATGCTCTATTGGGTTGAGATCTGGTGACTGTGGGGGCCATTTTAGTACAGTGAACTCATTGTCATGTTCAAGAAACCAATTTGAAATGATTCAAGCTTTGTGACATGGTGCATTATCCTGCTGGAAGTAGCCATCAGAGGATGGGTACATGGTGGCCATAAAGGAATGGACATGGTCAGAAACAATGCTCAGGTAGGCCGTGGCATATAAACAATGCCCAATTGGCATTGAGTTTGGAGTTCAGGAGATTGTGTTGACCAGGACCACAACCCTAAATGCACTGAAGCAACTGACATCTGATTGGTTGAGTAGATAATTGCATTAAGGAGAAATTGAATGGGTGTTCCTAATAATCCTTTAGGTGAGTATATATATATTTATTTATTTACTGCCACCTTCATAAATTAAGGTATGACGTTCAATAAAAACATGCACATTTCTGAGTGACCCCAAACTTTTGAACAGTAATGTAAAAGTTAAGTTTAAGCCACTAAAGCCAGTAGCCTAGTGCTACCTATGCTAACACGAACGTCAAATAGCTTTCTGTTGGGACCCTACCACTCCAAATGTAAAACTGACATTTACAGTTATGCAATAATGCAATAACAGTCTCTGAACATGAAAATGCTGCACTTATTTCTTACTATATTTCTATACTTTTTTGAAATCTCGTTAATTTTTCACTTCCTACTTACTGTCTGTAATGTGTTTAGTAAAAAAATGACCAACTTTTAGGCACCATAGCTCCGGCTGTGTTTAACCCACACTTATTCTTTTTGTCTGAGCTTCCTCTTTCCAACAGTACCAAGCTTTAGATGCTAGCTTGTAGAGTTCGCGAGATAATCGCACTTGACGCTCTAGAGACAGCTCGCCACACATTTGCCAGTGGCTTTGTATGTACTGTACATTGACAGAAAACAAATTGCAGTGCTTTCTCTTGAACACACTTTTGCAGGGTAGAGGGAAATGAGACCCTTGATTTAGGCTCATCAAAACTGTACCCAGTTCATTTGTCTGCCCCTTAGGTAAACACCATGGTCTTGTAGTAATTGGTTCTTCACGTGGAAGCCAAATAAAGTAAAGTACCTCATAATAAGACCAGAGACCAGCCTCTCTGGTAAAAGGTCCATCTAAAGCGGCTCCATTGGCTGGTGCTCCGACCCCACTATTTCCAGAAGAAAGCTGGAAGGTACGTCCATATGTGGCAAAGCCCATCATCAGCTTCTCAGCAGGAGCTCCTTGGTCACGCCAGTATTTCATGGCATAGTCCTAACAATGAGAGAGAAACAGAAGGAACTTATATCTTGATAAAACATGTATTGAAATTCTTGACATTCATATTTGACACTTGAAATATTTAGATAGGCTGTGTGGTTTTTGTATTGAAGTCCATTTCTCACACTGCTGGAGTTGATCTCGTCTATTGTATCTTTGGATCCACTGTATAAAGGGCTGTTGTGTCCAGTGAAGGTCTCCCAGGGTCCATGGAAGTCATAGGTTTTTACATTAATGAAGTCCAGGTATCTAAAGACAGAAGACAATCCGCCATAATAAAGTGTATTTCAAATGTGACAACAGTGGTTTAAATAAAAATAAAAAAGTTATAAAAAATTACTTAGAAATCTCTCTAATCTCGTAGCCAGTATCAATGGTGCCTTTCTCAGCAGGTACAGCAGCAGTTAGCAGCAGTCTGGGTCGGCTGGTTTCGTTGCCCTCAGCATCAAAGGCTTCCAGGAGCTCCTACAAACACAACAGATGCATCTCAATACAGCTCTTCACTAAAATGACACCCCTGTTCTAACGGCAAAGCTAGTTATGTTCATACCACATTTTATCCCTGTCATTAACCCCTCACCCTGCACAACACTGTGAATCTCTGCTTATCCTCTGGAGGACTGCCCCGTGATCCAGGATACTCCCAGACCAGGTCCAACCCGTCAAAACCGTTTTTACGTAAGTATCTTATTGAGGACTGGATGAACAGGCTTCGGTTGGCAAGTGATGAAACCATGATGGTGAACCTAGGAGGAATTGTGGTTGTTGAAATAAGTTTACTTTACTGAATATACATTGATCATTTTCAATCTTATGAATTTGTTACCGCTGCCACTGGTGCCCATGTAATGATTCAGCCTAGGGCGTATGAACAGGAAGGATGGGTGGGACATGTCCCCCCCAATGTTACAGACAGGCAATGTGGTCCCCCCAAACGAACAATTTGTGAAAAATATATGGTGTCCCCCCAATATCAGACCTGTTTCCTTGGATTCAGCAATGGTTTAAATCTAGCCCATGGCAAATTATCTTTATCCTTTCATTTACTTAATTTTCTCATTCTGTGTCAAAGTATAGAAATAAGGCCAGAGATTTGTTTAGCCCTCTAAGCAATAATACAAATACCGCCAAAAGACCTTCATAAAAACCCCAAAGCATTTTAGGAAAAGTGAATATATTAAGATACTTTGTGAACAAAAGATTGTGAAATGGCAAAGTAGGTCAAGTACTGTACTACCAACTTCCTCCATATTTCTGTCCAACAACTCTTGTAAAGTTGGTCATTGTCACCATTTACACAATATTGGAGTTATATTGCAACCTGATAGTGTGGAAATCTGAAAAGGACCAAGAAATCCAGTTTCTAATCACACTTGTGCTCAACCTTTATAAAAATATAATTAATTCATATAAAGTTTATTACTGGCCTGCACTATGTAATAATAACTGGTATATCTTACTGTGCTGTGCCAAAGGTCCATCCACCGACAGCCAACAGTGTTTTGAGCAGAGGATTTCTGTTGGATGAAAAAACATACATTCATGGCTAGTAAACATTTAATCATCATCATTTTAGTATTTATTTTTTCAGAAATTGCCAACCTGTTTTTAAGTGCATTGAAGGAACTGTAGAGCGTCTCATCATTCCACTCTAAGATGGTGAGTTCATTAGTAGAGTTAATAATGGAGTAGGCGTAGATCAGGTGGGTACACAGGTGAGGGTCCACATTCTCTGGGAAGAACTTCCCAATTCCAGGTCTGTACTGGGACCAGTTGGTAAAGTAGCAGACCAGGTGGTAGGTGGAGCCTTAGGACCAGAATACAGCAACTACTATACAGTAGCATTCATGGTACATTACATTATCTACTGTCACATAGATATTAATGTCTGTTGAAGGTTGATAGTAAGTTGTTCCCTTATTTTAGAGTTAATTTGTTCTTAGATGTATCTCCCTAATACCTATTATCACACTTTGATTTCAGTTACACTAAAATAATTGTATTTTTTAATATTGGTGTAAGATATTAAAGCAGAAGTTAAATCATAATAGAAACATTTGGGAAATATGGGAAACTCACCCACGTGGCACAGAGCCAAGAACAGACCTTCAAAACAGAAAATATTTAAAGTTGACAAATGGCTGAATCACATAACACTGACACAATATATCTAGACATATTGAAAATGTCTTTACCTGCAAATGAAGTGAGTTGGCTCATTGTGCTTGCTTCCATAAGACAGAGAGGAGGAAGTATGTAATATTGTCTTGAAAAGATTAAGAAAATTGTACAATGACAATAACCCCATATATTGATATTTTGTGAGTGATTATGACTAAAGGTTGAGCATTTGACTTTTCCAAAAATAGCTTTGTGGTTACTGTTCAACATCTTACTGAATTTTTTGTCTACTGTATATAGATATGTTGTAACAGATTATTTAATTGTTTTATGAAACAGCATAAGATAAATAGCTACACTCTAAAAACAAATGGTTCTTCAGTGGTTCTTCAGGGGTTCTTTGCGGTGGTTATGGTGCTTTATAGCACCACTACCGTTTAAAGAACCTTTTAAGCCCAGTTTGGTTCTTTAGCGGTTCTTTGGGGTGCTTAAGGTGCTATATGGCACCTCTTGGGGTTCTACATTGCACCATTTTTTAAAATAGGTGCTATATAGCACTTAAAGTTATTTCCCCTATGATTACAAGCCAATGAATCACTTTTAGTGCTATTTAGCACCATTTGTTTTTAAAGTGTGTTGCTGAGTTAAAAGGAATACACATTCAGTTCTGATGAATATCAACCAGACTGTATAAAATAACATTGTAAAATGAATGCATCTCTTTCCAAAAAAAAACTTCTAATGACAATACAATACTGGCATTGACAACACATTTCACATCTAGGATTGATCAGAAAGAGAAGAAACAGAAATCACGAGACAGACTTTACCTCACCACACCACAAGAGAAACCATCAACGAATAAGACATCTGTGATAGAAGTAGAAGTAGCTTGAACTCATTAATGTATTTCAGTGTGTCCTCTTTAATATCTATTTCCTCTATTGAATTGGTCACCATTTTGAAGGAGGAGCAAAAGGGGCGGGCATTTTGTATACTCTAATAAGTCATTGGGAATGTGATTTTTTTTTAAGAGATGCATAATGGAGCTTTGGGTTAATATTTAAGGTACATTACCAGTTTGGGGGTGTCTGCTTCCAAATTAACCACTTATTTGTGGGTATTATGGATCACCATTCATCTCAGGGGAAGATATTTCTGTTACTCTGCAGTAGACTTGGATTTGTCATAAACATTGTCAAAGACTTCAAAAACTTAAATGGATACTTCACCGTTTAGCAGTAAGCTTTGTATCAGTAGATACCCGGTAGTATTTTTCAAATGAACGTGCTTCCCTCCCTCATGTCTGTCACAAGTCGGTTGAGGAAACGGAGCCAAACGTAGCAGGGTGACTCAAATGCCAGATGGCAAGCAATAACAGCTCTTTACATGAGCACTAATAATACATATAAAGGAAAGTCCTGTTAGTCACGCACAGGTAGCGTAGCAATTTGGAAAGACAGTCACAATGACATGAAACAATAACCCACAATCCCCCCTAGTTACTACAACATATATAAATAAAATAATAATTGCTACTTAAACATTTTCAATGTGGATCACTTATTATTATGTTAATTACCACAATTTGCCTAATTAACATTAATTATTGTAGTGTAATAAAATGTTTACAGGACCGAATATGGCAGATTCAACAGCAGGTTTCCTCTCACACCTTATTCAACACAAAGAATTTCCTGAGGGAAATTAAGATTCAGGGAAGGGGGGGGCAACCCCCCAGACCACACAGACAAGCCCAAGGGTGAAGATGAACAGATCAACTTAAGTAACACAACAAACACTGTACATATTTCATGTTTTCTTTATCGTCCCATAAAGGGAGTTTTTTATTGTTTCATGTACTACAAGGTTGCACAGGTTATATGATTTTCCACAGGGTTACCAGAAGAGACTAATGCTATTTTCCCACTGTGTGGGATATTTAAATGGCATAATGTGTGCACAGCCTGTTTCTTTGTTAGGACCAGGTTGGCGCCTTAAAGTTGGTGAATAATCCAATCATGTAAATGTGTTGATACCGGTCCTTTTGTTTCCACTCTAGTCAGTGAACTGATTCCCGTTTCTTATGCAGCGGGAATAAAGTGGGTGTCACCTGAGCGGAAAGGATCAATCTATTTGTTTTAGTTAGCCTTGTTGACTCTTTTTCATAAGCGAAGCTCCTGGCAAGTTATTGTCATAGCTGGGTGGTAGAGTGTTAGAATAAACTGTATAGGTTTTGTTAGGCTGAAGGGCGACAGGTTTCAGGAACATGAACTATTTTGGGTATGTAATTTGTATTTCATTGTCCGGTTAAAGAGTTGTATTTTATGCCTTTAATTGAAATTAAATGTTGTTTACTTTTATAATGAGTTCCGTCTGAGAATTACTAAGTTTATCCTAAGAATATCTCCAAAGGAGATCTTCGGGAAATCATTGCTATACCTGCCTATGCTTAGTTTAGAGTATGACCCACACACACACATTGATAGCGAGCTTTTCTGGTTTTCTAAAGTGTCTTACCTGAGTCATGAGGCTACCCCAGTTGAGACCCGATCTCCGGCTAAACTAGGGGGTCAGTGTGGCAATTCAGAATGGTAAGAAAGTTCAGCCTCCGTTAGGTGGCATTCCTTACTGCTGCGATCCAACCAAACAGTTCAGCTTCCGGAAGCGTCCCTGGTCGTAGTGTCGGGACAGTGTCGCCACTGTCTATTGCGGGTTAAGGAACTTTCAGCGAAGACGGAGTTAGCCCAGAATATAGGACATGTTTAGTGTTGCTTAAGGTGTCTAGACTTGCTACCTGGTGGATCCAAGCTAACACCTGTTAGAATTCAGGTGAAACTCGCTCAGCTCCACATATGGAATTAGATTTATATTATTAATTATGAAGAAGGTCAATAAGATCCTTCTCTATGGTTTTTATTAAGCTTTCCATAGCTTATCAACTCAGCACATTGCCCCAGTGGGGAAAAGGGAAAATATTTATTATTTCATAAATACATATACAGGTCCTTCTCAAGAAATTAGCATATTGTGATAAAGTTCATTATTTTCCATAATGTAATGATAAAAATTAAACTTTCATATATTTTAAATTCATTGCACACCAACTGAAATATTTCAGGTCATTTATTGTTTTAATACTGATGATTTTGGCATACAGCTCATGAAAACCCAAAATTCCTATCTCAAAGAATTAGC
>JACXGM010034110.1:0-12076 GCA_016801145.1 Umbra pygmaea | reverse complement strand
GGGGGGGGGGGGGGGGGGGGGGGTCCTGTCATGCTCCATGGAGCATTGCTGTTACACTGTGGACATACATGGACATTACATGGCTGCTTACAGATGGACATTCAGGGGTTCAGTGCTCTGCTCAAGTGTAGATTATCAACATGATTAGGGGACTAGCTAATCCTCCATCACTGACCTAGTTGTGTCAGTCATTGTCTTTAAGTTGCTGGTGCTCTTTGTTATGTTTCTTGTTTTAAACCAGTAAATATATATTATCCAACTACGCATCTATTTCCACTCATTTCCACTCCACCTTATGACAGCAACTTAAGTATATTTTTCCCAGTCTTTATGATGCCTTGTTCAAACTTTTATCCAGTCTCTGTTTTGTGCCTGATTTATTTTTATTATTAGTGAATAAAGGAACATTGCCATTGAAATAGACACCTGCCTCCTTAAAACTTTTGACTCACTAGCTTTCGCTAAAACCACCGCTGGCTAAAGATAAGTGTATACCTTATAATTTTTTTTGGAATGCCAGAATCAAAGTTTAGAAATTGAAAGTGTTCGCTCGTAAAATTCCAAAATGGTTTGCATACTTTCTCCACTCTAAAATAAAAAAGGTGAAACATGTCCATCTTTACTCTGGAAAATAGAGGCTGGTAATTGTAAACCAGCTAACAGCATTTACTTGAAAAAACAAAGCCAGCAACTGTTTAGATTTTTTTGCATGGCTAACCATGTAACATATGCTCTAGTAGACGTTCATCAGCTCAGCAATGTTGAAAACACAATGATCAAGGGAAGATCACACAATTTAGCTATTTTAAAGTGAGGACAGGAACTTGCATCACAACTAGAATTTATCAATGATTGGGCGCATGCTTTGTTTACTAGAGTTTGAAACATATTGCTGTTCAGACAGTGCTACATAGTTTAATATCTTTTATTTTTTTGGGGGGGTATTTTTTATGGTTGAGCCTGGGCTGGAATCCCAGGGACCAGGGGACATATGTAGACTGGAGTGAGGAGCTTAGAACGCCAAACCAACTCCGACATCAGCATTACAGACTTAAAATAAATGGGGAGAACAAGGATGCTTCTTTTCTATTTGTTGTTTACTCTGCAAATAATTAAAGTTATTAAAACATTGTATTTTTGCAGACTATTTTACTTGTGTGCATCCAGCTCTGTAATATGTTGGTTTCAACTAAGAATGGTTTCTTTCTTTAGAGATATCAACAACAATATGAATTCAGTACCACTGAAGAATGATATCTAATGGAATGAGAAATGGATAAATGCACTTGATTTCCAATGACAAATGTTGTTGTTGCTGCACCACTCAATTGTCACTGGCCTGGTTCCTGGAAGCCAGATTACCATCTCCTTCCTGACACAAAAGGAATGATTGGTGTACTATTGGATGGTGTTGCACATGTTTGGTTATTTTGTGAGTTAGTGTGATTGGGTGTAAGAAAGCATATAAAAAGTGGTTGCAGAAATTATGCTGATTAATTAATTATACACCATTGATTTGGTTGAGACAAATGACTGATCTGCAATAACCAAAAAAATTCTATATAAAGTATGTGGCTAAACAAATAATGTAACTGCAACATCAGCAAATCCTGTAGGTCGAAACTGTACAAACATGTTTCCATTCTAATACAATTGTTTCAGCTTAAAGTCCAATAACATAAAACAATAACCAGTAGATCATTTATATAGCATGAGTTTCATACACCCTGCATTCACACATTAGAATACCCACCTTGACATTATTACCTGTTATCCTATTTGATCCATTTAATTCAATAAACTGAATAAAACAAATTATCTTTCTTTATATATATTTTACTTTGTTTCCACCAGAGCCCTTGAGAGAGAGGTGCATCAATGGAGGGTAAAAAACGCTACAGTCATGTAGTACGGTCATGTGGTTCATGGGTTTCCAGATAGTTCCAAGCAGGTAATTTGAATGCATTGAATTCTATGAGAGCAGCGGAAACAACAGCGATTTGGGTATGATCTATAATATGAAAACTGTTTAAATTATGTGTTTTAAATTGACACGTTAGATTTCGGTAATAAATTAGATAATAAAAAAGTTAATTAAAACTTAGAAGAATTATGCTAAAATGCTCAATTACGTTGGCTAAAATATGACTATAATACAGGTTTCAAAAGTAATTCATATTTTAAAATGATAACCTCTAGTAAAGAGCATAGATCGTATATGGTAAGGAGCTGATGAAACAATGCTTCTCTATGGCGACACAGGTAGTAGCTCATGTTGTTTGGAACTTTTGAGGGTCTCCATATTCCACCATTGCTAAAAAAAACTTGCCCGATGAAGTGAACAGAAATGACGCAACTCTCTCTCAAGGGCTCTGGTTTCCACCATACATACTCAAACCCAAACTTTAATCTCGATTTACACCATATCTCACAATGTAGCACAGTGATGTACTTGACTATGTATTAACTTACATCAATGTGCCCTAAAGTAACCACCACACCAAGAAGCACATTTTATATTTTGGTATGTATTTTCTTATAATGGCTGCTCATTGATAAATCACTATATTTTATTACTAACACTTATTGCTTATTAACATACCACGGCCACAGCTGACCTGTAAATAATTAAAGTTTTTGAAACATGTTTTTTCACATGAACATACTTGTGTTCATCCAGCTCGGTAATTATGTCAGATTCAACTGAGAATGGTCCGCTAATGCTACCTAGTGGTGGGAAGCTAAAACTACACATTATTAAAATAACACATTTGTGCTTATAAATGTTAAACAATCTTACAGAAATAGGTCCTATAAGCTATATTCACGCTTCCAGGTTTCATACCCTGACATCCAGGTTTCATACCCTGATAAACTGACATCCGGTTAGCAACAATGGCCGAAGCTAATTCTAAATGTCATTGCATTGTGCCTCATTGTAAATCGAACAAACAACGGCAACCTTACTTAAGCTTTCATGGTTTCACTAGTGACACAATTGAAAGGAAAAAGTGGTTTCAAGCAATTCATATTGATGAAGGTCAGGACTTTACAAGGATCAGAGGGAGGACATTTGTTTGTTGCTGGCACTTCAGTGAAGCAGACTACAGTCCAGCGACCGGACACAAACGGCAGAAGATCGGGACAGTGCTGTTTTCAATGGACTAATTGGGCAGTGTCACAATGGGAATCCGTTTATGATAGAGCAACATTTTGCTTAGGCCATAATGTTCGTCCTGACATTTCTTTGAAAGAATCCCTGTGTGAGGACACCTCTGAGGTAACAGTGGGAATTGATCATGATTATAATGCTGCTCCTACTCCAGGTATGTTGATGTGAGAGTGAATCGTGATGTAGGCTATTTTGCAATATTGGCTTTTAATATTGTATTTGTTATTGGTAGTTGTTTTAATATGAAACAAATATTAAACACTTTTTTATATTAAGTGGGTGTTTATGCAAATGTGACACATGGGCTCATTTCAAAGATTTATTGATTCGATAGGCTACAAGTATTAACATTTATCTGATGTTGAGTCAGATGGTTAAAAAAAATTCAGCTTTTTGTTACACCTAAAATCTCATACAGATGCACTGGATGCTGCGTTTGTAGCCATACAGTACTTGGAAGCAGAAGTTCAGAACCTGGAAACAGCATTTTCGTAGGTTTTGTGCCTCTGATGAAGATTTTTGCTTCTATACCAGATTTTGTTCAGAAAATGTTTTTAATGCCTTTTGGGCATTGCCTTTTCAATCTTCTGCATCCATGCTGGTGTATTGTTTCAAGGTGCAGAAAAAGAGAGAAATATTTGCACCCACTTTTTCCAGTCCGATGCACAAGTTGCAATTCATTGATGAGTTTTTCCGGTGTTGTTGTCGTGTTTCTGCAGGCCTTAAAGTGAAGGTGCTGGCTGACATCTTACAGCTGTCCACAGTCTGCAACATTTTAATTACTTGGGCTAACTACTTCTACCTGGTCCTTGGCTCTTTGCCCACCTGGATGAGCAGACAGCAAGTGCAGTCCACGATGCCACTCATATTCAGGCAGTACAGTCTAGAGGTGAGGGTGATCACTGACTGTACAGAGGTGCGGTGCCAGAGCCCATCATCCCCCACTCTCCAATCAGAGGTTTTCTCTAGCTATAAAAACACTACAACCTTCAAGGGGTTAATTGGGATTGCCCCATGTGGTGCTGTAAGTTTTGTGTCCAGTTTCTAACGCTGGCTCAATCTCAGATCGAGAGCTGACTGAACGATGTGGAATCCTTGCTGGAGCCGGGAGATGGCTGCATGGCTGACCAAACGGTTCAGCACTGAGAAGATTCTGGCTGAGCATTGGGCAAAGCTGGCCATAACCCTCTTAAAAACCACAGCGCAGTTCAGCAAAGATGATGCACAGAAAACACAAGCCATACTGTAGCTCGCCTTCGAATACTCGTAAAAAAAGCAATCAGAAGAGGGAAAGAGTATCATATCTGGGACAACACTATTCCTCGAAATTGTCTGGGACAATCAACCAGCTGTGGACCAACTGCTGCTTAATAACCAACCTTCAGGGATCATTTGATTTTAAAGTTCACATACCTGTTGCATAAAGTATTAACATTTTACTGTTAAATGTTATAGCCACTAATGAAAGATCATTTTAGATTTATTTGATGTATTAATTGATATGATAAGTGTATATGTAGAACATGCCAAGAACAGTCACTCATTTGAGCTATAATAATAGTTTTAATATGTTTTTATACTGTTTAACAAGACCAGTCCAAATGGCAATTATCAATTTACTAAATTACTTAAAACCACAAAACATGTCTCTTGGAATTGATTACATTCATAAATATTTACAAATATACAGATAATTGACAGAGACAAAGGATTAGAAAATCATGGTCGTAACTGATAAATTCAAATGGTATGGAACAGCTTTACAAAAGACCCATGTTCAAAGTGAGTCTGAGAAAATCTGCAACTGCAGTAAAAAATATTATAGTGAGTCTGGGTAAATCTATACGGAGGAGAGTTTTGATCTGTGCTTTGCTGAACTATGCTCTCGTTTGCACTTGGATCAACCATTATCTGATCAGATGTGGATCAACATCTCAGCCTGTTAAACTCTGCCTGGCTTAAGGTAGCAAATGTGAATGCTCCCCTTAAGCCTCATAAGTGCAAACCAAAATCTGAACTGTGGCAAAACTCGGACTTTCTTTACCAAAGACAAATCTGTAGAAAGGCTGAACGCAAATGGAAATGCGACAGGCTACAGGTCTCATTCCACATGTTCAAAGACTCTCTTACTGCCTAGCAGAATGCCGCTAAGCCTGAGAAAGCAGATAATTTTTCTAATTTAATTGAATGTAACCACTCCAGTCCAAAGGTTCTGTTTTCAGTCATCCAGTCTGTTATAAACCTTCTGTTAAGGCCAGGCACCACCGTTAATGAAATTAATTATTTTGCATGTCTATTTTCAGATTTTGGGATAGTTTGCAATTTTAACTTGTATACCTTCATAATATGCGCTAATAAATCTAAAATAATTTATATAAATAATAGATTTTGATTATTTTATCACGGCTCTGTCAACTGAACCTAGCATATATTTTGTTTTTGTTAGCATGTTTCATTTAGACATTCAAACCCTATTTTTAAAACATCCCATGTTGAGTCATATATCATTAGAAAGTTTATTTCCTGGAGTAAATTGTTGGCTCATTCATATATGGCTATATCCTTTGTATTCGAAGTGATTTGTGCTGAAAGATGTGTGGAAAATAATGTTTTAATTGCATTAGCATGTCTTTATCTGCCATTTTCTCAAAATTGCATTAAGTTCATGTGCAAATTTATTTTTCTCAGTCGATCAAGGATGTACTGTCACACCTTGGCTGGACTTACTGCCAGGTGTGGCAGAGATGAGCAAGAACTGAGTTTACACATGTGGTTATATGCACTATTGTGTATGTGCAATTGTTATAGTTCGGTTCCCTTTAGCGGGTTGTATATTACAGTGCAGTATACTATGGTTCTGTGTTTTGTTTTAAGTGGGCCCTCCCCTCATTCACCTGGCACTGTTAGGAATTGGTCATGCCTAATTCTATGATTACGTTCACCTGTTGATCTATCATTATATTAGTCTGGGTGAACGAGAGGAGGGTGGGCTTCATTGAACATACGTTACGTGTTGTAAAGGTGGTCAGATTGCATTCCTGTTACTTGTTGTCTTTATGGACTCTCTACACCGTGCCCTCGCCACGTAGAGCGAGTTGTAAGTAGATGGCTGTTCATGCATTTATTACATGTCGGCTAGATTACTGCAATTCTTTATAATAAGTACATGTATATCAAGTCTTCAAATTGCCGTTCTTCAGTTAGTCCAAAATGCGGCGGCCAGACTCATTCATAAGTGTCGCAAATATGACCACATCTCTCCGATCTCAAATCTTTACACCGATCTCAAATCTTTACACAGAACCCATAGCACTCCAGTGAGAGCCTCACGTTTTCCAGTCGGAACCTCTACTTCACCGGCAAGTTTGACAGGGATTCCATCAGAGGTCATCAGTTTTGAATACAGTTGGATGCTTTCTTACAGCGGGGTCCATGGGGTCCTTTATCAGAGGAGGACGAGATTATGACAACCTTCTTGTGTCTGTGTGGCCGAGCTTTGGACGATGCATATGACCTCTAATAGGCAGGAGCTCTAGTCATGCAGTCGTATGAGGACATTGGAAGCCTGCTTCAGGTACCGCACTCCTACAGAGGATTTACCATCCCCTCAATCACACCCTACAGAGACTGAGCCTACAGAGACTGAGCATACAGAGACTGAGCATACAGAGACTGAGCATACAGAGACTGAGCATACAGAGACTGAGCATACAGAGACTGCTCAGCCGCCTAAAGAGACTACTCAGTCGCCTACAGAGACTACTCAGTCGCCTACAGAGACTACTCAGTCGCCTACAGAGACTACTCAGTCGTCTACAGAGACTACTCAGTCGCCTACAGAGACTGCTCAGTCGCCTACAGAGACTGCTCAGTCGCCTACAGAGACTGCTCAGTCGCCTACAGAGACTGCTCAGCCGCCTACAGAGACTACTCAGCCGCCTACAGAGACTACTCAGTCGCCTACAGAGACTACGCAGTCGCCTACAGAGACTACTCAGTCGCCTACAGAGACTACTCAGTCGCCTACAGAGACTACTCAGTCGCCTACAGAGACTACTCAGTCGCCTACAGAGATTACTCAGACTACACAGGTTGCCTGTCCTCCGCCTGCGTCCCCTGCGGCCTGTCTGTAAAACGTTTAGTTAATTCATTCATAATTCCCGAGTGTTTCCCAGTCTAGTGTATGCTACGTCAGGTTTTCCTTGTGCTTCTGTGTTTTATTTAGGTTTATACACTCCAGGGTTTTGGTTTCTCCCAGCTGTGTTAATTCATGTCCTTTTATGGTCCTTCTTGTTTTAGTTGCGTGTAGTTCTGTATTCACACCTGGTTTATGTTACTCATTAGTTCCCTATTTCATTTCCTACACAGTAAAAACGGCTGTGTTAAATCAACTCCCTAAGTGTTAAATTAACTCTCTCAGTGTTTATATAGGTCCAAATTCACACTGAAGAGTGTTAATTTAACACTTAGGGTGTTGATTTAACACAGCCATTTTTACTGTGTATGTTCTTTCCCGCATTGTCAATCATTGTTTCCTGTCCGCATGTTACATGCTAAATAGAGAACTAGTGAGTAACATAAACCTAAACAACTAAACACACAACACAGGCACACCGGTGACATTATTACACCACTCACCACAAAATGTCTTCATACAACCTGCTGATTGGAAAGTAGAATACATTGTAAATAACATGTTAATAAGACACATATTAGGTTCTTAACCTGTTAAGGATCAGTGTACCGCAGATGGTACAAACAGGCTGCTTTCAGCTTTACTTGATTAAAAACACTCTTCACACAAATGCTACTTTTACTGTACATAGGCATGTGTATTATCTCCATCTTAGAATATCACAGATTAAGCTAACATATCTGATTTACAATAGCTATGACAAGAATAAAAAGCCATGTTATCATGTGACATGAGTGCATTGTAAACAAACCTTTTCCCTAACGCAACTCAGCTAATATATCCATGTCTGAAAGTGTGACCATAGTCTGCGTCTATTCACATCCGGGTTGCGCTGATTTACCAGAATGGCAATCACTTTGTTGACACTAAACCCACTACTTCATAACCTAGCCATCTGAATTCAACCTAGGTAGACAGCCGATGAGCTGGGCTTTTCAGTCATGTTTGGTTGATGCTTGTGAGCCACACAGTACATAAACTACAATCATGCATAACCGAACACTCCTGTCCAGAATTCTTATTTTCTTTTATGCAGTGTCTTTACAGTGTTCCAGACACGACATATATTTTAAAAATATTTAAAGCTTTTATAAAGTGCCTCCCAAAGGTCTAAAAGCTTTTTCAAAAAAGAGAAATATCAATGTTATCGATGCTTTGGAAGAGATTTGCAGAGGAAGTGACACAGAATTGATGATTGTTCTGCAAGCTACAGCAGCTTCGACACCACGAGGATATGTTTTTTTAGAAGGGAAAGATCCCCCTTTAGATCGGTAAGTTAAATGAGTTATATTTTATTCTAATCAAGTAGTTTAGATTTGTAGTTATTATGCCGCATGGCCTTTGTAAAATTCTAGATTTCTCTGTTCAAAAATCAACAACCATTTTGCCTTCATTTTGTTTATTTTCATTGGCTTGGAAACATTTGAACAATGAACATTGGAATGCTGTGGTTTGTTTTCACATTAGACTAATTATTATTATTTATTTATTATTGTGCTATTATTATTAAGTGCACAAATGAGATAAACTAGCATTTCATTATATGAAACTTGAGTTCTACACTCACCTAAAGGATTATTAGGAACACCCGTTTAATTTCTCCTTAAAGCAATGATCTACTCAACCAATCACATAGCAGTTGCTTCAATGCATTTAGGGGTGTGGTCCTGGTCAAGACAATCTCATGAACTCCAAACTGAATGTCAGAATGGGAAAGAAAGGTGATTTAAGCAATTTTGAGCGTGGCATGGTTGTTGGTGCCAGACGGGCCAGTCTGAGTATTTCACAATCTGCTCAGTTACTGGGATTTTCACGCACAACCATTTCTAGGGTTTACAAAGAATGGTGTGAAAAGGGAAAAACATCCAGTATGCATCCAGGCCTGTGGGCGAAAATGCGTTGTTGATGCTAGAGGTCAGAGGAGAATGGTCCGGCTGCTTTAAGCTGATAGAAGGGCAACTTTGACTGAAATAACCGCTCATTACAACCGAGGTATGCAGCAAAGCATTTGTGAAGCCACAACACGCACAACCTTGAGGCGGATGGGCTACAACAGCAGAAGACCCCAGCGGGTACCACTCATCTCCACTACAAATAGGAAAAAGAGGCTACAATTTGCAAGAGCTCACCAAAATTGGACAGTTAAAGACTGGGAAAATGTTGCCTGGTCTGATGAGTCTTGATTTCTGTTGAGACATTCAGATGGTAGAGTGAGAATTTGGCGTAAACAGAATGAGAACATGGATCCATCTTGCCTTGTTTCCACTGTGCAGGCTGGTGATGGTGTAATGGTTTGGGGGATGTTTTCTTGGCACACTTTAGGCCCCTTAGTGCCAATTGGGCATCGTGTAAATGCCACGCCTACCTGAGCATTGTTTCTGACCATGTCCATCCCTTTATGGCCACCATGTACCGATCCTCTGACGGCTACTTCCAGCAGGATAATGCACCATGTCACAAAGCTCAAATCATTTCTAATTGGTTTCTTGATCACGACTATGAGTTCACTGTACTAAAATGGCCCCCACAGTCACCAGATCTCAACCCAATAGAGCATCTTTGGGATGTGGTGGAACGGGAGCTTTGTGCCCTGGATGTGCATCCCACAAATCTCCATCAACTGCAAGATGCTATCCTATCAATATGGGCCAACGTTTCTAAAGAATGCTTTCAGTAAATGGTTGAATCAATGCCACGTAGAATTAAGGCAGTTCTGAAGGTGAAAGGGGGTCAAACATAGTATTAGTATGGTGTTCCTAATAATCCTTTAGGTGAGTGTAATTTGATACTAGATCGTTGCTGGTTGCTAACTTGGCCATTTGTATGAATAGGTGTGTTTTGTAAAAATAACCTTTTTTCTAACCATATCATGACATTTGTATGAATATGTGTGTTTAGTAAAAATAACCTTTTTTCTAACCATATCATGACATTTGTATGAATATGTGTGTTTAGTAAAAATAACCTTTTTTCTAACCATATCATGACATTTGTATGAATATGTGTGTTTTGTAAGAATACATTTTTTTTGTAACCATATCATTTTTTATAGTATGAAAATGAATAATGTGGATATGTGGACACACTTGGGGACACTTGGGCAAAATCGTGAAGGAAATTTCGGGTCCTCTTACAAAATTGTGGATAGTTCGCCCCCAATAGTTCCTTGGTTGTTGACTATCATTCAAAAATTTTTAGACATATGATGTCCTCCCTGACATGATTAGAAGTGTTTCCAGCACCCAATCTCAAATTTTGGCTTTTTATTTGCATTTGAAAGTTGATGTAGAAAAAAAACATATATATTTTCATTCCAGATCTAATTAGATCTGGTGGGGCTTACCTCTACGCACAGTCTCGATTCTGGAACCATTGTCCTGGATAGGGGTTGGACTCTTTTCTTCTCAGGAGTTGCCCAGTGTGTGAGGCGCCGGGCGGGTGTTGGGATACTCACAAGCCCCCGGCTGAGCGCCGCTACGTTGGAGTTTACCCCGGTGGACGAGAGGGTTGCCTCCCTGCGCCTGCAGGTTGCTGGGGGGAAAACTCTGACTGTTGTTTGTGCGTATGCACCAAACAGGAGTTCAGAGTATTCGGCCTTCTTGGAGACCTTGAATGGAGTCCTGTATGGGGCTCCAGTTGGGGATTCCATAGTTCTGCTTGGGGACTTCAACGCGCACATGGGCAATGATGGAGACACATGGAGAGGCGTGATTGGGAAAAACGGCCTCCCTGATCTAAACCTGAGTGGTTGTTCTTTGTTGGACTTCTGTGCTAGTCATGGATTGTCTATAACGAACACCATGTTCGAAAATTGGGATGCTCATAAGTGTACTTGGTACCAGAGCATCCTAGGCCGAAGGTCAACGATTTTATAATCGTTTCATCTGATCTGAGGCCGAATGTTTTAGACACTCGGGTGAAGAGAGGGGCGGAGCTGTCAACCGATCACCATCTGGTGGCGAGTTGGGTCAGGGGGTGGGGTAAGACTCTGGACAGACCTGGTAAACCCAAACGGGTCTTGCGGGTGAATTGGCAACGTCTGGAGGAGGCCCCTGTCTGACAGACTTTCAACTCATGCCCCCAGCGGAGCTTTTCGTGCATCCCTGTGGAGGTTGGGGGCATTGAACCTGAGTGGACAATGTTCAAAACCTCCATTGCTGAAGCTGCGGTGGGGAGCTGTGGTCTTAGGGTCTTGGGTGCCTCAAGGGGCGGTAACCCACAGACACCGTGGTGGACACCGGTGGTCAGGGAAGCCGTCCGACTGAAGAAGGAGTCGTTCCGGGATATGTTATCCCAGAGGACTCCAAAAGCAGTTGCAGGGTACCGAAGGGCCCGAAGGGCTGCCGCCTCTACCGTGAAAGAGGCAGAGCAGTGTGTGTGGGAAAAGTTTGGAGAAGACATGGAGAAGGACTTTCGGTCGGCACCAAAGTGCTTCTGGAAAACTGTCCGCCACCTCAGAAGGGGGAAGCGTGGAACCATCCAAGCTGTATACAGTAAGGGTGGGACTCTTTTGACCTCAACTGAGGAGGTAATAGGGCGGTGGAAGGAGCACTTTGAGGAACTCCTGAATCCTACTTCTATGCCCTCTATATTAGAGGCAGAGCTAGAGGATGATGGGGGATTGTCGTCAATTTCCCTGGTGGAAGTCACTGAGGTAGTCAAACAACTCCACAGTGGCAAAGCCCCAGGGATTGATGAGATCCATCCAG
>JACXGM010034109.1:0-12076 GCA_016801145.1 Umbra pygmaea | reverse complement strand
CTGTAGAGCCCCCCTGCCACGCCCGGGTACGGGCTTCAGCCCGGCTCTGATGGCCGCGGGTTCTGACCCGTGTGCAAATTTTCAAGAGTTTTTGAGCATGTTAAGGGCCCCAAAAGTGCCCAAAAGGTAGGAAAATCATAATAATAAATAATCTTAACGAAAACAAAAGGGCCTTAGCCGTTGGCTTGGGCCCTAAATAGAGAAAATAAAAGGTAGATTATATTATCACTTTGCATGAAATAAGATTATGTTTATAATTAAATAATAATAATAATAATAATAATAATAGGCTAATGCAGTGTTTGCATTTTGCCCTTGATAACATCAAATTTAGAAACTGTGAAAATAAAATTGTGGACTAGTTGTGCTTTGTTTCAAACTGCATGCAAGAAGAACAAACAAAATTGACAAAGAATTAGTAACCTTTTTCACTATTTTAGTGCCTGCAATGAGCCTGTTTTGCAATACTTTTTTTCAAAACGAGTTTGTAGGCTTGATACTGCCACTGTCAAATCATGCTCAATGTTAAAATGAGATCTGTATTTTGTTTTCAGTGAAGCAACAGCAGAAAATCCTATCACACAGACATAAGATGTAGCAAAGGGAAAAGAATGGTCATTTTTCTTCTGTCCAAGCCAGAATCTAAGTGTCTGACCTGGAAACCTCAGCGAGTGGAGTCGCTCGTCATCTCAATGAATTGCTCCGCTTCTGCAGAGGAGGATCATCGCGTATGAACCAATCTTATCCGATCATAACCATTCAAAGCACGATGGAAGCATTGCCTCCTCTTACATAACTTCACCTGCATATATCGCTGTTGGACAGTGTTACTTTATAAAAACATGTATTTTTACACTTTGTAATGTCACATTTTTCAATATTTGTGTCGTTTTATTTTTTAAATATCGATTATTGTCTCATCCAGTTGTTTTGAGGAGACACTGCCTCCCTTCCCAGCCTACATTCGCACAATAGCTTTGATTATGATGGAAAAGGTTTAAAAATTGTGATTGACCTATTTTATCCTTTCATCGAGCCACAGAATGCCCATATGGCTCCCGAACATTTTGTACAGCTAAGCTAAGCCGACAGTTTGGTCACATTATGAATATGGAATTACTGATATAAATGTATTGTATTTCATTTTTACAATGAGCAGAATAATTACAACAAAAATAAAAAATAGAGGCAGCAGTGTCAGAATGAGCCACCCATAGCAACGCGTCATGGCAACGGCACAGAAAATTAACGTGAACTTTCCGACTTGAGCACATTGTTACTGTTTTGTACAAGTTTTCATATTACTTATAATTCAAATTCTGCTTTAAGTCCTACATTTAAATGTGTCCTTTTATTTTGAGTTTATGGTCAATAAATAAAGGAGTTAATTGAGATGGGCACAAAAATGACAGAATTTCCTCCGGTTTGTCGCGCCCCACTTGACATGTCTCTATTCCCCACCAGTGGGGCGCGCCCCATAGTTTGAATAACGCTGCATTAGGCAGTCTGCATTCCAATAGGCAGCATTCTCCTGGAATCCACTAATTCTAGATTTGTCCATCAGAGTGCCAGATAGTGAAGTGTAATTTATCATTCCAGAGAACATGTTTCCACTGCTCCAGATTCCAGTGGTGACGTGCTTTACACCACTCCAACACTTGGCATTGTGCATGTTGTAATGAGTCTTGCATACAGGTACTCAGCCATAGAAACGTAATTTGTTAAGCTCCTGACGCACAGTACTTGTGCCGATGTTGCTTCCAAAGTTTGGAACTCTGTGGTAAGTGACGCAACAGATGATAGGGGATTTCTAAGCACTACACTGTAAAAAATATAGGCTATGTGAAAAAACAGTAAAAGGTACAGCTAATTTGCTGCCAGTAGTTATTCAATAATTGTACGGACATTACAAGGTAATATCAGCTCATTGTGTTAACAGACAAACACTGTGTTTATAAAGTATTTTCTGTTATTATTTTGAAGGAAATGTCTGTAAAATAATAGACAAATTACTGGCAGCAAATTACCAGTACTTTATACAGTTTTTTCACAGATGTTTTTTTACAGTGTACATGCTCCAGCACTAAGCAGCCCTGCTCTGAGTTTGCGTGATCTACCACTTTGCGGCTTGGCGGTTGTTGCCCCTAGACGCTTCCACTTCACAAAAATACTTACAATTTATTCAAAGCAGATCTAGTATGGCAGAAATGGCACTGACTTTTGGCAAAGGTGGCATCTTACGACAGTGCCTTGTTTAAAGTCATTGTAGTATAAACCAACCGCATTGTACTGCCAATGTTGATCTATGGATATGTCATGGCTATGTGCTGGATTCTATGCACCTGTGAGCAATGGGTGTGGCTGAAAGACCAGAACCTAATTAGTAGGGCTGTTCACCTGTTTTTGGCCACATAGAGTATAGAGATTGCTAATGTGTCGTCATCAAGACATATTCCCGCAAAGAATTTTGGGAATCTTTGGCACAAACTTAAGGCGCCCATGCTAACTGTATTTTACTCCAAGTCTTATAAATATATTTTTATTTAACAGGCTCATGCACCAGTAGCTCCAACAGTGTTCTACTAGAAAGCGCATTTAGTAAGACCAGTAAACAAGTCAAAGTTTTTACAATTTAACTTATGCATTATGTGTTTGTCTTAGTAAGTTACGTTGGTTTGTTGAATTCTGAATGCATGCAGATTGATGAGAGAGCGAGGAGTGTGGTGCTTAAAACATTAGCATTCCATTGAACGGACAACAGTTTTCTTCCTCACATTTAATCTTTGTGGGGGTCTCTTAAAAAAGTAGCCGAAGCAGGCGCGGCATGTGTAGATAAATAAATAGCCTAACATTGGACTTCATTCATTTGAGTTCAACGTTTATTAATACAGGAGTAGAGAATCAACAATAATAACAGACCACCTATATCACCATGTTGCTATACTGAGTGTATGATTTTGTTGTCCTCATGACAAATAATGGGCTATTCTAAGTGGTTTGGTATCCTTTGGTATTTAAATAACATTTGACTTGAGCAACGATGTATAACATGATCAAAAACATTGCGATATGCGCCTAGCAGTAGCATAGACCTATTACATTCTTTCGGAAAACACGTTTCTTTTAGGCTGTTTATTAACAAAAATGTTGTGATATATATTAAAGGAAAAAATTCAATTTTTGTGATCTTAATAATGGTGCTGATGATTTTTAGACCCCCACAGGTGTATGATTTTACTGCTTTCATGTGAGCTCCCAAGTAATTCGAATCCTGATTATCACTCAATATCATGTAGTTGTATATATGGGTGCTGGAAGTTGGGCAACAGCCAACAGGTTGACGTCCCTAATACCCCTAATTCTTTGCATTTGATGACGTTGCCGCTCACTTGGTCACATGTCTTAGCAATCTCTATACTCTATTTCATTTAAAAGAGGATTCACTACACAAAATTATAATCAACCCTGGAGGAGGCAGTGTAGGAAGATGTAAGGATAAAAAAAACATTTTTAATGGCATGGCATAAAACGATTAATATTTACCATAAAATGTACTGGTTTTATTTTATTAAAAATGCTTCAGAGAACTGGCATATGATCACTGTCACAGTTTGTATTGTGTGGTATAGAGAGGAGGGAGACCGAAAGTAACAGTAAAAGGTTGTTTGCTGGTTGTTTAATATAGAAGCTCCGGGAACAAACAGTCAGATGAAGTTGCAGGAGAACAGAATAAATAATTAGGAATAGGGGACTAAAAACCAGGGCCCGTATTCATAAAGAATCTTAATGCAAAGAGTAGCTCCTAGTGAGAAAATTTTAAGAAAATTCTTAGAAATGTGGGCATTTACTCTTAAAATAAAAAAAATCATAGTAAAGAAAAAAGTAATTCAGAAAGCATCTTAACTCTTAAAAGAGGTCCTAAGGCCAAAAATGGTAGGAGTACAGACGAGGACTTTTAAGAGGCTTAAGAGTTCCGTCAGTAGAGGAGAAAACGGGGGAATTACGAAGAGGGAGAAGAAATGTGTTGCAGACAATGGATGATAGTGAGTCAATAAGAAGCTATAGATTAGATCGTGCAGGGTCTAATGTTTGTGACCGATCTTATTAGAGACACTCTAACATCTCCGACACAGCGCAGAAATGTCATAGTGCCAGAAATTAAAGTAATCACTACATTAAGATATTTGGCAACTGGGAAAATGCAACAATCTAGCAGTGATGATTTGGGTCTGTCACAACGTTCTGTAAGCAGAGTGATCACACAAACAATTTTTTCCACATACTAGAGAGTCCAGAGAACGACATTGTTACGTCACTGTGTACATCGCCATACGTCTTAGCTTTCCCAGATACGCTAGAGCCAACTTCAAGCATAGCAACTACAATGGCGGACTACAACGTCTTTCTGCAAATTTTTCTCCTGGCTTTGCGATCCTAGTTCAAAATAGGCACCGGAACTGAAATTTTCCAGTTCTTTATTTGGTTGAAAAGAGGTAACAGGCAATCAAGTCAGGTGGTAACAGATCGTTGGGGTACCAATATTATGACACCAGATCTTTGATCTGAAATATAAAATAACAATTAACACATCCATCCATGCATTTTCAACTGAAGATATTATTTACAATAATTGCTTCAAAACATTCATTATGGGATATTTGATGAGTGGGAAGGCTCATACAGATTGATGAGTTGTTGGCTTGCTTGATTAGAGGGAAGTGCTATCTTCATTATCTCCCTCAGTGTGTTATCTGTGTTATCTGTCATAAGAAAGGTCACCCTCAAACCCTGACCCTCCCTGCACCACCTCATTCATTCACCCTCCTACTTCCCATCTCTCCTTCGACCAAATAAAAGTTGGTTCCACAACTGTCACTAGTTACAGTAACATGGCAAGCAAGTCAGAAACCCTATTGATTTCTACAATTCTACAGGTTTGTCAAAATAACACTAACCTTTACCCTTAACTTAGACCACTGAGAATCCCAAACCTATCCTTAAATTAAGACTTAAGTCTGTAGATTTTGATGGCCTATTTTTTTATTCGTCCAAGTATGAGTCTTGTGCTATTTAATGGAAGACCTTTTTTCCTCCCTAAGACGATCCTCCTCACTCTCCTCTCCAACACCTTCCCTCTCTTTCATCTCCCCACCCTATGCCACTCCTCCTCTGCCTCAGGGAGTGTGGCTCAGTTTGGGCTATAATTAATTCCCATTTCAGATCTTTATGGCTATAGTTAATTCCACATCCCTTTTCAGATCTTTACGGCAACCATTCCTTTATCAGCCAGTGTGGTCCAGCCTTTTCACTAACAGTAGGCTGTTTGCATACTTCTGTTAACAGGCAAACAACAGAATCACTTCAGCTATTAACAGAAAACTATGTAAGTTTGTGTTTGTGCTTTGCTGGTGTGCTGTGTTTGTACATGGTTGCCTGTGTTTGTGTGTGAGTTTCAGTGTGCCTTGTCACTCAGCGTGTAACTTTAATACCTAGACCCTCTGCTCTCTGTGAGAAACTGTTGTGTAGGTGTGTGTCTACTCTAAAGTACAGCAGGGCCCAGGTGTTGTGTAGGTGTGTGTCTACTTTAAAGTACAGCAGGGCCCAGCTGTTGTGTAGGTGCAACCGTAAATCTCAGAATTTCTCCCAAATTACGTTCTAAGGAAACTATTTTGAAAACCTAAATTACGTTCTATGCCATCCTATTTAGGGTGTTTTTACGTTTGAACTGCACGTTTTGTTATTAGGCTATATTTGTACTTGAATTACGTTGCTCCGGTACATTTCGTTTAGCGGATTTATGCGAGAACATTCCATACATTCCATAGCGTTCGAAATTATATTGTAACATTCACAGTTAAGGTTAGGTAGGAGGATACTAACGGTTAAGGTTAGGCATGAGGTTACTAACGGTTAAGGTTAGATATGACGTTACTGAGGTTAAGGTTAGAATTAAGATCAGGGTTAACATTACAAAAACCGACAACCGCGTGTCTGCATGACGCACGCAATTGTAGAACAAAACACACAAAGTGCCGGTCTGGATTTGAACTCGCGAACACTGGCATGCAAGTCGCGGATTTATACGCCCATCCACCATCCCCGACCCCCGCCCTACCAAAAACTATGCTATTTACATGCTACGTCATGATATACTAATGTTCATATTGAACGTTATTCGAGTGTTCAATTTAGTTCCCTACAAACGTAATTGACCCTCTCATATGTTCCTATTTGACATATTTCGGTTTTACAAAATAGTTCCCCCAGAACGTATTTAATGTGATTTAGGGCTGGTAGGTGTGTGTCTACTCTAAAGAACAGCAGGGTCCAGCTGTTGTGTAGGTGTTTGTCTACTCTAAAGTACAGCAGTGCCCAGCTGTTGTGTAGGTGTGTGTCTACTCTAAAGTACAGCAGGGCCCAGGGCTCAAGGATAGAATTTTCCTGAGCTTTTGACAGAGCTCACGTGATGTCCCTCTGTTCTCTGAGAATGAGCTAAACAGAAATCCGGAGAAAACATAGGAGGAGTGAGCAAAGGGGTGAAGGACATATGCAGTTTGTTTCACCAAGTACATTTCTGAGCTTGTCTAAATGTATAAAGAGAATAAAGATAGATTGTGACTCTGTCTCTCCCTCTTTTTTCCATTTTCAAATGCAGCCTCCCTCACTGTGTTATCATGTTACACTATGTATACTCTCCCACTCACATTCTCCCTCAGTAAATATCCTCATTCATTTTATGTTTGGACAATTTAGTATCACTGATTGGCCATATAAAATGATACATTTTGATAGAGATTCTCTGGAACATTAAGCTGTGCTCTTAAGTTTGCATACCCTGGGAGAAATTGTGATATTTCAGCAATGATTTTGACAATATGACGGTTCATGCAACATATCTGACAGTTATGTAAGGATATTGCTCATATGAAGCCATTATTATATTGGACCGAATATAAGAAAACTCTGATTATAAGACAACCTCCCTTTTTAATCACCAAATTATTTGAAAAATACCATTACTGTTTAAAGACCAAATAATTTTTTTATAAATTAAGTAATTTTAAATAAATAAAATAATGATAATGTTGTTGTAACATAAACATTTTTAATAAAAATTCAATCAATATACAGTGCATCTGGAAAGTATTCACAGCTCTTCACTTTTTCTACATTTTGTTATTCCGAAATGGATTAAATTAATTATTTCCCTCAAAATTCTACAAACAATACCCCATAATGACAATGGGAAAGAAGTGTGTTCGAAATCTTGATTAAAAATAAAAAACAAAATAAGCACATGTACATAAGTATTAACAGCATTTGCCAAGACACTCAAAATTGAGCTCAGGTGCATCCTGTTTCCACTGATCATCCTTTAGGTGTATCCACAACCTGATTGGAGTCCACCTGTGGTAAATTCAAAGAATGTAAAGCCCCCTGGAGATCAAAGCTGTCGTCACCAGGTGGAAACGTGATCATCAACCACAGTGACGTGGGATCCAGCACAGCAGCGGGTTGGGCACAGGACGGGGACAGGAAGGAGTCATCATGTCACATGGTCCTGTCGCATGTTCCAAGGGTTTTGGTCCTCCTAGGATGAACATGACATCAGCAACATTAGAGTGGGCATAAATTGGGTCTAGTTCCTTGATACAGCTCTGACCTCTAAATGAATATACACTGCTCAAAAAAATAAAGGGAACACTAAGATAACACATCCTAGATCTGAATGAATTAATTAATCGTATGAAATACTTTCGTCTTTACATAGTTGAATGTGCTGACAACAAAATCACACAAAAAGTATCAATAGAAAATCAAATTTATCAACCCATGGAGGTCTGGATATGGAGTCACACTAAAAAATCAAAGTGGAAAACCACACTACAGACTGATCCAATTTTGATGTAATGTCCTTTAAATAAGTCAAAATGAGGCTCAGTAGTGTGTGTGGCCTCCACGTGCCTGTATGACCTCCCTACAACACCTGGGCATGCTCCTGAAAAGGTGGCGGATGGTCTCCTGTGGGATGTCCTCCCAGACCTGGACTAAAGCATCTGCCAACTCCTGGACAGTCTGTGGTGCAACGAGGCGTTGGTGGATGGAGCGAGACATGATGTACCAGATGTGCTCAATCGGATTCAGGTGTGCCTTCCTCTTGCAGGAACTGCTGACACACTCCAGCCACATGAGGCCTAGCATTGTCTTGCATTAGGAGGAACCCAGGGCCAACCGCACCAGAATATGGTCTCACAAGGGGTCTGAGGATCTCAACTCGCTACCTATTGGCAGTCAGGCTAACTCTGGTGAGCGCATGGAGAGCTGTGCGGCCCCCCAAAGAAATGCCTCCTCACACCATTACTGACCCACCGCCAAACCGGTCATGCTGGAGGATGTTGCAGGCAGCAGAACGTTCTCCACGGTGTCTCCAGACTCTGTCACGTCTGTCACGTGTTCAGTGTGAACCGGCTTTCATCTGTGAAGAGCACAGGGTGCCAATGTCAAATTTGCCAATCTTGGTGTTCTCTGGCAAATGCCAAACATCCTGCACAGTGTTGGGCTGTAAGCACAACCCACACCTGTGGATGTCAGGCCCTCATACCACACTCATTTAGTCTGTTTCTGACCGTTTGAGTGGACAAATGCACATTTGTGGCCTGCTGGAGGTCATTTTGCAGGGCTCTGGCAGTGCTCCTCCTGCTCCTCCTTGCACAAAGGCGGAGGTAGCGGTCCTGCTGCTGGGTTGTTGCCCTCCTACGGCTTCCTCCACGTCTCCTGATGTACTGGCCTGACTCCTGGTAGCGCCTCCATGCTCTGGACACTACGCTGACAGACACAGCAAACCTTCTTGCCACAGCTCGCATTGATGTGCCATCCTGGATGAGCTGCACTACCTGAGCCACTTGTGTGGATTGTTGTGTGGGACTAAGCAAAATGTTGAATTATGAGAAGCAGAGTGTTGTAGTTGTAAAATAATCAGTGAAAATAAAAAAAGGCTTTTTTGAAGAAACATATTTCTTCTGTTTCAAGTCAATTTTTTCTGGTCAGCAGTGTTGCTATAGCAAGCAGATGCAAATAAATAACTTTGTAATCAAATAGAAATTCACAAATAACCTAAATAATTATAAAAGTACATCCATACACAAACAATCAAAGTTTATGCAGCCTGTGGTGCCATACTATGTCTGAGCTGGTGAATAACAATATTCCCTAGCTCACTTGAATATTATCCTAAATTCATATAGCAGAAGTGGCATTTCTCAGGCAGATTTCAAATGGATTCATCTGATTCTCCCTCTCTGATATAACATGTTACAGTTTATAATATTTACTTGTAAATTCAATCCCAAATGTTAATTCATTACTTACTTTGTTAGTTAGTGTAATATATCCGGCATGTAGAATTACATGAGTAAACGCGATGACATTTGGCCAATTGTGATACCAACTCAATCGGCAGATGGTGTCGGCGTTTGGCAGTTCTAGTGTTAAATGGAAGAATTTTGAAACCACCAAGACTATTGTTAGAGCTCGCTTCCCGGCCAAACTGAGGGAGGGCCTTAGACAGGGAGGTGACCAAGAACCCAAGGGTCACTCTAAAAGAGCTCCAGCAATTCTCTGTGGAGAGAGGAGAAACTTCCAGAAGAACAACCATCTCTACAGCACTCCACCAATTAGGCCTGTAAGGTAGAGTGGCCAGATGTAAGCCACTCCTCAGTAAAACTCTCATGAGAACTCGCCTGGAGTTTGCCAAAAGGTACCTAAAGGACTCTCAGACCATGAAAAACAAAATTCTCTGGTCTGATGAAACAAAGATTGAACTCTTTGGCCTGAATGGCAATTGTCATGTCTGGAGGAAACCAGGCACCACTCATTACCTGGCCAATACCATCCCTACAGTTGAGCATGCTGGTGACAGCCTTATGCTGTGGGCATGTATTTCAGAGGCTTTAAATGGGGGACAAGTTAGGATTGAGGGAAAGTTGAATGCAGCAATGTACAGAAACATCCTTTGCTGAAGACCTGCTCCAGAGCGCTCTGGACATCAGACTAGGGCGAAGGTTCTACTTTCAATAGCACAGCGACCCTAAGCACACTGTCATGCTTCGGGTTGGGGTGTAGAGAGGGAGACACAGGCCAATAGATAGTTGTCGAGTAGAATGCTTTAATACAGCAATGCAGGTACAACGGAGAATGCAGTGGCAGGAGATGCGGGCGGAGAATAAGCACAATGGCCCTCATTTATCAAACGTGCGTAGAAACCAGTGTAGATTTGAGCGCAGAAATCATCTTACGACGAGAGTCACGTGTGATTTACAAAACTTTCGGATCACTCCAATTCCAGCGTACAAATGAGCGGCTGTTGATAAATCAGACGGTTGAAAACCATCGTAATTTAAATAACACGCCCACAAATATGCATTGATTAGAGGCCTCACCCTTAGAATTTACGACATGGATAAGCGAAATCTGGCAAAGAAAAGGATTTTCTCTGAGATAAAATAAAGATGCTCAGGTCTCGGGTGCAGGCCAACCACTTGGTTTAATTTCGAAGCTTAAAATCAGGCGTTGATTGTTCAAGTAAAATTCAGTGTTGACTGAGGTTACTGCTATAGTCATTGAAAGCGATTAACGAGAACCTGAAGTGTATTTCAAATAAATGAATTATTTTCACTAAACATTCCACGTTGTATTTTTTAAGTAGCTTTCTTACCCAATATAGCACTTACTATATTAAAAGCTCAGAATAAGATCCTATCTCCTTCATAGAGCTGGCTGATATGGCCTCTGATCTTCATTGAATAGCACGTTCTCCAGCGCAATATTGTGGAGAACCCTGCATGCCATAATTATGTTACAAGCCTTCTCTGGTGCGTATAGCAGTCCCCCACCCCAGTCCGCTTACACAAGACAGAGCCACCTGCCCTAGAGCAAACCTATACATCACTCTGTGGTTCATGTGCGTGTGCACACTATTGAACCTGCGTTCCTGCTTGTTTTGGATTTGCTAATGGATTTGCAAGCGGTGTTATAAGGTACTCAGTCAGGGCATAACACTTTTCACCAAGAGGAATCACATCCAACCGTTTCACCAAAGAACTACATAGAACTATAATAATAATTGTACGAGGGCGTAACTCACTGAGGAGATGAATCCAGCCATGCAGTGCGCCCTGTCGCCTTGTTTCAATGCTGCAGTTTAGAAAAATAAAGACGCGTCCCAGCCGGCCACCGGGCTACCATATTCAGCACAAACATCCTGGCATCACATAAGATCTGATTGAATTAAAGTTTTTGCGATTGATAAATGCATAATCATTCATGGATGGGGGCTAAAGACGCAGTACAATCAATCGGCCAATTCGCCCCAATTGAAAACCCAGCAATCTCATAAAATTGTATTTTAATCATAGTTTGAATATACCAGGCAGAAAGGGACTTCATAGCTGCTAAAACTGCTGGCATACTTCCGACTATTGTTGGCTGTGATATATACCTGACCTGTCCCTGATCTCCCGCTGAAAGGTCCCAATGTAGAGAGCGCGAATTAAGGTCCTCCAGATTTGCCATCGCTTCGACTACAAGACTGCCCAAGCGCTTGTTTAAATAATATATATCTATATATTATTTGATTCAATTTGTTGTTTGCCTAATTTCTGCCATCATGTTATAGGCCACCCCGAAGTGAAAGGGAAAAAATAAACCACTTAATAGCAATGTGCTGTATATAATTAATTAATAATTCTGAAATGTAATTTGCAATATGGGGTAGTTGCGATGCAGACATATTCATCAATGATTGCTGGTTCAACAATTCACTGAACCGCAGTGGTGTAAAAAGTACTTGAATTCCATACTTAAGTAAAAGTACAGATGTCGATCTTAAAAGTGACTTTAGTAAAAGTAAAAGTCACCCATAAGAAAACTACTTAAGTAAAAGTCTTAAAGTAGCTCATCTTAAATGTACTTAAGTATCAAAAGTATTTATCTGGTGTTAAAATGTACTCAAAAGTATCAAAAGTAAAAGTACAAAAGTACAAAGAGAGGAAAAAATTCTGAAATTGTTTTCTTTCTC